>AWOL01S0019991.1:0-27273 GCA_000715115.1 Nicotiana otophora
TTGTGGTATTGTGATACACCTCCACCCGCATATATTGGGGTAATACGGTAGGGCCGCTTTGTGGTGGGATTGTGGTATTGTGATACACCTCCACCCGCATACATTGGGTTGAGGCGATAGGGCCGCTTTGCGTTGGGATTATGGTATTGTGATACAACTCCACCCGCATATATTGGGGTGAGGCGGTATGGCCGCTTTGTGTTGGGATTGTGTTATTGTGATACACCTACACCATCATATCTTGGGGTGAGGTGGTAGGGCTGCTTTGTGTTGGGATTGTGGTATTGTGATACACCTCCACCCGCATATATTGGGGTAATATGGTAGGGCCACTTTGTGTTGGGATTGTGGTATTGTGATACACCTCCACCCGCATATATTGGGGTAATATGGTAGGGCCACTTTGTGTTGGGATTGTGGTATTGTGATACACCTCCACCCGCATATATTGGGGTAATATGGTAGGGCCACTTTGTGTTGGGATTGTGGTATTGTGATACACCTCCACCCGCAAATATTGGGGTGAGGCGGTAGGGCCGCTTTGTGTTGGGATTGTGTTATTGTGATACACCTCCACCCGCATATATTTGGGTGAGGCGGTAGTGCCGTTTTGTGTTGGGATTTTGGTATTGTGATACACCTCTACCCGCATACATTGGGGTGCGGCGGTAGGGCTGCTTTGTGTTGGGATTGTCGTATTGTGATACACCTCCACCCGCATATATTGGGGTAATATGGTAGGGCCACTTTGTGTTGGGATTGTTGCATTGTGATACACCTCCACCCGCATACATTGGGGTGAGGCGGTAGGGTCGCTTTGTGTTGGGATTGTTGCATTGTGATACACCTCCACACGCATTTATTGGGGTGAGACGGTAGGGCCTTTTTTTATTGAGATTGTGGTATTGTGATACACCTCCACCCGCATATATTGTGGTGAGGCGGTAGGGCTTCTTTGTGTTGGGATTGTGGTATTGAGATACACCTCCACTCGCATATATTGCGGTAAGGCGGTAGGGCTGCTTTGTGTTGGGATTGTGGTATTGTGATACACCTCCACCTGTATTTATTGGGGTAAGGCGGTAGGGCCTCTTTGTGTTGGGATTGTGGTATTGTGATACACCTCTACCCGCTTATCTTGGGGTGAGGCGGTAGGGCTGCTTTGTGTTGGGATTGTGGTATTATGATACACCTTCACCCCAAATATCGGGGTGAGTTGGTAGGGCCGCTTTGTGTGAAGGTGGTTTTAGAGGATCCCCAACTTGATATCTATAAATGATTAATGGAAGCTCTTAGTAAATTGGCTCGACGTTGATGGCTATCTAAGCCCTTTTATTTTTACCATGATTCATCATATTCATGTTGTATTCCAAGCCCTTGAATAGGTGTATTTGTATTGTGTAAGTAAAAACTGTGAACGGTCTATGAGACGCATAGGTGTGTATTATGATATGTGAACCCTAAGGACTGTCTATGAAATGTATAAGTGTAAAATAAGTGAGGAAGGTGCCACTTTCATTGACCTTGTTTGTACATGTTGTTACAATTGCATTATATAATGTATTCCACGTATAGTTCATATGGCTTAGTTGATCCTAAAAGAAGTTTAGAATGATGCAAGTATAATAAGACTTGAAATGTGATTCTATGGGATATTTCGTAGTTTCTTGATGTATTTTATTTGCCTCTTATTTGAGTTACCGTATGTTTATATGTTGTTTTGACTGCCTTACATGCGAGTACTATTCCACATGTACTCACGTCCCTTTTGCCGGGGGCGCTGCATCTTTTAATGGATGCAGGTATACTTCTACATGATGATATGGATCTTTGATAGGGATCTTCTTCACTACTCAGCTTATGGTGAGCCCGCTACAGTTCTAGTGGGTGTTTGGGTCTAGTTCATTTTATGTATTTAGGTATCTATTGTCATAGAAGCCACATGTACACTATGGGTAATGTAATTAAGGATTTGAGTTTTGTCATGTATTTATGTTCACAGTATTTATGAGGCTACGCACCCATCATGAGAAAGATTGTAGGCCCTTGAGCCAAATGTATTTGATTTAAAAGTCAAGATCTAATTATGTTATGGTAAATCATGCATGAGTAATGATAAGAGGTTAATGTAAATTAGTCTTGCTCGACTAGGTTTACTTGGTTTAGCGTCGGTCGCACTCCTTGATTTCGGGGCATGACAGCTGCCTCAAATTAAGATCCCTCTGCTTAAACAAATGCTTCAAACTATGGTGATTGATGTAAAACTCACAGGACACCCCATAAAGATTATGCCTCCAGATCTTGAGAGCATGAACTATCACGGCAACCTCCAAATCATGTACGTGGTAGTTCTTCTCGTGGAGCTTCAGCAGACGTGAAGCATATGTAATAACTTGGCCCTCAGAATGGAGCATCCTTCTGGGTCAATCTAGTCAAAGGTGAGAAGCCCTCCACAAACCGACGATAATAACCTGCCAACCCCAAGAAGCTCTCAATCTTGGTCACTGTGGTAGGACGAGGCAAACTCTAGACTACCTCAATCTTCCCGGGATCTACCTTAATACCCTCACTTGATACAACATGTCCCAAGAATGCCACAGAATCAAACTAAACTCGCACTTGGAGAACTTAACATATAGCTTCTATTCCTATAAGGTCTGAAGAACAACTCTCAAATGTTGCTCGTGCTCCTCTATACTACGCGAGTAGATCAATATATCATTAATGAGCACAATGACAAATGAGTCAAGATATGGCCTGAACACCCGTTTCATCCAATCCATAAACGCCGCCTAGGCATTGGTCAAGCCGAAGGATATTACTAGAAACTCACATTGCCCATATCTAATCCATAAAGTTGTCTTCGAAACATACAAAGCTCGGATGTCGATCTTTGAGAACACCCTAACACCCTACAACTGGTCAAACAAATCATCAATACATGGCAATGGGTACTTGTTCTTAATGGTAACTTTGTTCAACTGGCGATATTCAGTGCACATCCGCACACTCCCATCATTCTTTTTCACAAACAATACCGGTTCCCCCCAAGATGACACACTCGGTCTGACGAACCCCTTTGCGAGCAACTCCTAAAGTGGTTTCTTCAACTCTTTCAACTCTTTCGGAGCCATGCGGTATGGTAGAATAGAGATAATCTAGGTACCTGGCGCCAAATCAATAATGAAATCGATATCCTAATCTGGTGGCATGCCTGGTAAATCAGAAGGAAACACATCGAAGAACTCTCGCACCACGGACACTAAATCAATCGTGGGGATCTCTACAGTAGTATCCCGAACATAATCCAGGTAAGCCAAACAACCTTTCTAGACCATATGTCAAGCCTTCAAGAAAGCGATAACCCGGCTAGATGTACTGATAGATGAATCCCTCCACTCCAATCTAGGAAACTATAGCTTTTCCAAGGTAATAGTCTTGGCATGGAAATCAATAACGGCATGGTACGGAGACAACCAGTCCATGCCCAAGATGACCTCAAAGTCGGTCATGTCGAGTAGCAAAAGATTCGCTCTGGTCTTATAACCACATAAAGTCATAATACAGGACCGGTAAACCCGATCCATAACAACATAATGTTCCACTGGCGTGGACACATATACATGAGCACCCAAGGGCTCATAAGAGACATCCAAATATGAGAAAATAGAGATGAAACATATGAATATGTAGACCCTAGATAAAATAGTACCGAAGCATCCCTACCGTAGACAGAAATAATACTTGTGATCATGGGAAACCTGACTGGCTGGAAAAACATAGAACCTAGCTGGAGCGCCACCTCATGTACCCCTCCACTCTAATCATGGAAACTCTAGCATTTCCTAGGTAACAATCTTGGCATGGAAATCAAGAACGGCATGGTACACAGACAACCAGTCCATGCCCAAGATGAGCTCAAAGTCGTTCATGTCGAGCAACAAACGATCCGCTCTGGTCTGATAACCACATAAAGTCATAATACAGGACCGATAAACCCGATCCATAACAACATAATTGCCTACTGGCGTGGACACATATACATGAGCACCCAAGGGTTCATAAGAGACATCCAGATATGAGAAAATAGAGATGAGATATATGAATATATAGACCCTGGATAAAATAGTACCGAAGCATCCCTACCGCAGACAGAAATAATACCTGTGATCATGGGCCACATGACTGGCTGGAAAAACATAGAACCTAGCTAGAGCTCCACCTCTATGGTCCCTACCTACCTGCCCTCCATCTCTAGCAGGATGGATGGCCGGTGCGGCAACTAGTGTGGTGATCATGGGCTGATAGCCCAACGGTACTGCCTTGCCCTGAAGTTTGGTGCAAATTCTCCTAATGTGACCAAGCTCCCCGCAATCATAGCAACCTCTCATTCCAGAAGATGACTGGCCTTGAGTCTAATCCTGGGGACCTGAATACCAACTAGAAGAACCCCGAATAGCCGGTGGACGGTAGGAGCTCTCGGGAATTGCACTGAAATAGGATTGTACTAGTGTACCTCGAGAAAGCGATGGTGCTGAATAAGTAGGCATGCTGGACTGACCCCTCACGAACTGACCTCTGCCCCCAGATGGGGCACCGCTGAATCCTCCAAAATGTCGAGGCCTCTTCTCCCCCATCGTATACAATAGGCCCTAGTTGTAGATACGCTCAATCCACAAAGCTGTCTCCATAACCTACTCGTAAGGAGTCCCCATCTTAACCTCTCAGGCCATAGTAATATGAATGCAATAATGCAAGATAGCAATAAACGTCAACACTCTCTCTGTATCTGTGGGGAGTGTCATAAGTGCATGGCGAGACAACTTAGAGAATCTCACCTCATAACCGGTCACAGACATCTGAGCTTACTGGAGTCGCTCAAACTTACCCCGTAGCTCTTCCCTCTGATAAGGTGGAATATATCTCAAAAGATGCATGTGAATTGGTCCCAAGTCAAGGAGGCGAATCTGCTGGTCTACTAAGAAGATAGGACTGCCACCATCTACAGGCCCTATCCTCCAGCTGAAATGTGGTGAAGTCCACCCCGTTGGACTCTAATATTATCATGTTGTGCAGCTTGTCTTTGCATCGGTCAATAAAATCCTAGGGGTCCTCATGTCGCTCACCGCCAAAGGCAGGAGGTGTAGCCTGGTCCATCTATCCAACAATTTATACAGCTTGACAATCACATCTGATTTGGGCTCTGGTACAGTCGCTGTAACTGGTTGAGCCTTGTCCACATGTAGTGCACCTGGGGTCTGATATATGGCAGCAGCGTGCCCTGGATCTTGAGGTGTAGGGGTTTGTTCTCCCCCTCCCGCCTGAGATGTGGCTGCGTCTATTGAAAATAAACCATCTTGCATCATAGAGTCCATGAACCACGTCATACAGCCAATGACCTCTTAAAAGCTCGGTGCGGACATGCAATTTGTTGGGGTCGGCTCAACTGCAGGCGCCACACCCTACTTTTCAATGACATTATCCTCCACTGGATTTGCTGGTGGTACAATGGGAGCAACTCTAGGACACCCTCATCCTTTAGCAGGAGCTGGATCCCTCGCTCGGCCTCTAGCAACAGGGGAAGCAGTTCTTCTACCGTGAGGTACATCTGTCGTGTGCATTCTCACCATCTATGAGAGAATAAGAGAAAGATACTTAGCACAACATCAACTGCAGGATAAGAGATAAAGAAAGAGATGTTTCCAAATACCCTATAGCCTCTCGAAGATATGTACAGATGTTTCTGCTCTGATCCGCAAGACTCTATTAGGCCCGATTATGACTTGTGAGACTTATGTGAACCTAGTGCTCTGATACCAAGCTGTCACAACCCAATTCCTACTATAGGTCGTGATGGCACCCAACGTCGCCGCTAAGCAAGCCAACAGTGAACTATCCATTTAATTGCTCATTTTAATATTTTTAATGTTGATGATTTTCTTTAATAACGAAATACTTAGTAGGTGATCGTCGTAATGTAAAACATAAACTAAACATGAGAGTAAAGTGGTGAATTTAATAATCAAAAGCCATTAATATCTACTAGAATTTTCCAAAACCCGGTGTCACAAGTGCATGAGCATCTAATAAATTCTACAAAACTCCCTACAACTACTGTCTGAAACAAAATAGACAGAAATAATAAAAACAACAAGAGGAGGCTCCGGGTGCTGCAGAATGGAGCATGGGAAGCAACTCACCACTCGGCCTCAGGGTAATGCGGATGCACACCTAGACGAACACCATATGTACCTGCCTCTAAAGCTGCACAATTTGTGTAAAAGTGTAGCGTGAGTATGTAAACAACGTATACCCATCAAGTATCAGGTTTAAGCTCGAAGAAGTAGTGACAAGAATTATAAATAGGCATGAAATACAATAGAAATACTATAATAAGAGGCAATAAATAAGTGATGCTTTAACCAAACAACAAATTAAAGGTCCCCAAATATCGCATGCTAATCTCAACAAGTAAGAGCCAACAAGTAATTACAGCTTCTAGAGTCATGAGTAATATATCGAGTATAATCGGATTCCTAGTGACAACATGCACTAGTTATGCCGAGGTCGTACGGCCTGATCCATAAAAATTATGTAAATACACTATCGAGTTCGTACGACCTGATCCATGGATGCATCACATTATATATAAATATTGCCGAGACATTTGACCCGATCCACAGGAAAAGGACAATTCTTCAAACGACGAATTAAGTGTTTACAACTCCAACGTAAGCCCATAGAAGAATATAAACTTCCATCAATAATTAATCATTCTGCCAAATCTCTAAGTAATGAAGCTCGGTCTAACATAATCTTTAACCAAATTTTACTCTTTAATACAAGCAATTAAACTAGCAAGTTAGAGTTCAAATAGTGCAAGTATTGCATAATAAAGTCCAATTTCTACCAGGACATAACATGATTTTTAGCTCCGTACGGACTCTCATCACTTCGTGCATACGTAGAAACCACAATTAGTACCAAATAACAATTTAAATACCTATGGAGTTAATTCCCTCTTACAAGGTTAGGCAAGAGAATAACCTCGTTTTCAAGTCCACTTTCGGTTTCACAAATCACACAAAAAAGCCTCAAGTCGGTGCCGAACAATCCGAAACTAGCCAAAGGTTGTACAAACTAATCAATATTTGTTTCAAAGTTCATAATTTAACTACGAGAGTAATTATCCAACCTAATTTGGAAGGTTTCTAAAATTCACCACCGGGCCCACGTGCCCGGATTTCGAAAATTGTTGTAAATAATTGTAGCCCATAACCTCACGATTGCAAATATATAATTTTCTACTCAATTCAATAACCATTTTCGTGGCCTAATCCTTTTTTTTAATCAAAACCTAGGTTTTTCAATAAAATACTAAAATTTCCATAATTTACATGTTAGAATCTATCCATAATCTATGTATTACACTCACATTGGGTGGAAATTACTTACCTTATGATGTTAGATGAAAACCCCCCCTCTGAGAGCTCCAAAATCAGCCAAGGGAAATGAAAATGAGATGAAATGGCCTAAGTCCCATTTTTAATAAAGACACTGCCCAGATTTTCCTTTTTCGCGATCGCGGAAATGCCCTCATGATCGCGAAAGCAAAACTGCTCAGGCCCCTGAAAGTCTTATTCGCGATCGTGAGACAACTCAAGCAAACATGATGCACTGAGCCACCCTCTCATCGCAAACGTGAGCCTCCCTTCACGAACGTGAAAGGCATTTGACTTGTCCAACCCACACCTAGGGCTTCTACGCGAACGCTAGGAGGCCATCGCGAACGCGAAGGCCACTGATCACACTTAGTAAACACAAAGAACAAAATAACCAGTCCCCAAATCCTTCATCACAAATGCGAGGGTCCTTCCGCGTTCGCGAAGTAGGAAACCAGAACAACATATAGCAGAATTTTGAACTCTGCTTTGGGTGGTCCAGAACGCAGCCGAGCCACACGAGACCCAGTCTAATTGCACCAACACGTCCATAAACATAATATGAATCTGCGCAAACCATCAGAACACATAAAACTACATCAAAACTAAGAATCGCACCCCAAAACCAGATTGATTAACTTATGAACTTCAAACTTTTCAATTAGCTCCGAAACTGTCGAATCATACTTAGACAACCCGGAATGACACCAAGCTTTTTGTACAAATCATAAATCACCATATTCCCTGGATCAGAATTCAAAATGGACCTCGATAACACCAAAGTCTACTCCAAACCAAACTTAAAGAACTAGAAAACCTTCAATGCGCCAACTTTCAACATTAATTGCCGAAACGCTCCCGGATTACCCCGAAACCCGATCCGAACACACGCCCAAGTACAAAGTCATTATACAAACCTATTGGAACCGTCAAATCCCGGTTCGGAGGTCGTCTACTAAAAATGTTGACTCAAGTCAAACTTGGCCATCTTAGGCCACTACTAAGGAACTAAGTGTTCTGATTTCAACCTGAACCCTTCCAAACCTAAACCAACCATCCCCGCGAGTCATAAAATAGTAAAAGCACATACGGGGAGTCTTAATTAGGGGAATGGGTATCTATAAAGTAAAAGGACTGGTTGGGTCATTACAGCTAATCCATCCCACCACTCCTTCAATTGTGCTTCTTTATCAGCTATAATTTCTTCATAGTTTCTGATGAAGAGAGTAGTTGATCATTGGACAGGGTTATATTCACCTGCATCGCTTGTAGCTTATTATTAGTTAGACTTGATAATGGCAACTCTTCATCATTCTCCTCTAAAACTGAGAACAAAGATCCAACCTCTGCAGCTGATAGTGCATCATCAATATAGGTTGCATAAGATTTTTTGGACACTAATTAAGGCCACTTGAAGCTATTATCTTTCTCTTTAAAGATCTCAAAACCTTATATTCTAGATCCTCCTCTGACCTGAAAACATTTGAGAGATAGTTACTCTCACTATCCAATTTTTGAACTGAACATCGACCCCAAGTGGCAGAACTCCACTAGTTTGCCCTAACTGAAAAGTTTACTGGAATTGCCTAGTTAACCTTTTTTCTCCATTGATTATTCTTCAAGACAATAACTAAAGAATTTTCTGGGATCTTTAATCATCTCATTATCAACTGGGGCACCATAATCATTCATCGACCTAATCATGCTGATAAAATCCTCCTATGTTGCTTGGTCTCGGGTGCAGATCTAGATGTCAGATCTTTTATAATCTAAATTTAAGGATTCGGGACTGCAGATCCAGCTGTGGATACGTATACGGGGATTCATGTAAAAATAATTCAAAATTCTAAAAATATATCAGATAATTATATGCATCAAGAAGTAGGTTGACGTAAAATTTGAGTCTTTTTCATACATAGACATTTTTGACTCATGTAGAAGCATTTATACACTTGCTATTTGATGAATATAATCCTCATATGTGTATTTAGTGCCTTACTTCTATTCTTGATCAACTTATCTAAAAAATATGCTTAATATTTGTTTCTTGACTAGGCACCTTACTATTTATATCCGTGGTTTCTTGGTTGTTTCTCCATTTTTTGTATATGATTATGAGTTGAACAAGTTATGAGAGTATAAATCTTTTGTCTAAACCTCGTCATTACTTTATTGAAGTTAAGATGTTTAAAGTACATATTATCTTTTTATGAAAGTACAAGAGGGGGGTGAATTATAAAAACTCTTTAGTCGACTAATTTTGTTCTTATTTGACTACCAATGTTGTCATGACCCCAAACTCACATTAGACCGTGATGGCACTCAACGTCACCATTAGACAATCCAACGGTGAACTATCAAATTATTTATTTATTTTATTGCTTTTGAAATCATCAATATTTTATTATATATAATAGCTACTAGGAGAATAACCTAGTAGTATATTTGCTTGAAAAAGAAATCATAAATGTTTAATTAATAAAAAAATTAAGTATAAACGATCATGGTGATATAATGCGTAAATAGGACATAAAGAAAATGAAATTGTATTAATGTTAGGCACAATCATAAATATCTACTAGCAATTTCCAAAATTTGGTGTCATAAGTGCACGAGCAATCTTGTAGAATATACAAAATTCCTACAACTACTGTTTGAAATAAAATAGACAGAAATAGTAAATACAACAAGGAAGAGACCCCGAGTGTTGCAGAATGGAGCACGGGAAGCAGCCCACCACTAGGTCTCCAGATAATATGGATGCGCGCCCGAGCGAATACTAGATGTACCTACCTCAGTACTTGCACAATTTGTGCAGAAGTGTAGCATGGGTACATATATAAACGTATACCCAGTAAGTATCTAGTCTAACCTCAAAGAAGTAGTGACAAGGGGTCGACGTCGACACTTACTAGTGGTCAATAAATAAAGTGCAAGAATTATAAATAGGCATGACATACAACAAATAAGAGTAATCAAATAATTATCAATTCGCAATTTTTGAAGTTAATATCAAGTATAATCGGACTCCTAGCAATATTACGCACGAGTTATGCCGATTTCCTACGGCCCGATCAATAATAATCATGTACATACACTACCGAGGTTGTACGACCCGATACACAGGAATAGGGAAACTCTTCAAACTACAGAACATACATTTACAACACCCTGATAGGTTAAAAAAGGAGCACAATTTTCTATCAACAATTGAATATTCCTCCCAACTCAAAGTTACGAAGCGCGGTCTAACAAAATCCCTAATCGAATTTCAATTATAAATTCAAGTAATTAAACTAATAAGTTGGGTTCAAATAATATAAGTATTGCATGATAAAGTCCTAACTCATCACTTCGTGCATACGTAACACCCACAATTATTAACAAATAACAATTTAAATACCTACGGGGTCAATTCCCTCTTACAGGATTAGGCAAGAGACTTACCTTGCTTCCAATTCCTCTTCTCGGCTCTCCAACCTCACTAATAGCCTCAAATCGATGTCGAGTAATCCAAAACTAGCCAAAGGTAATACAAACTAATCAATATATGCAAAAATGTTTATAATTTAACTATTAGAGTAATTATCCAACCCAATTCGAAAAGTTCCTAAAAGTCACCCCCCGGCCCAGGTGCCCACATTCTGAAATTTTTCGTAAATAAATGTTACCCATGACCTTATAAACTCAAATATATAATTTCTACTAAATTTCATTATCAATTAGGTAGTCTAATCTCATTTTTACAAAATCCTAGGTTTTTTAACATAATCCTATAATTTCCACAATTTACATGTTAAAATCCACCCATAATCTATGTATTAAACTCGCATTAAGTAGAAATCACTTACCTTAAAGTGTTAGGTGAAACATCCCTCTCCAAGAATCGTCTAACCCAAAGTGAAATGAGAGAAAATGGGCCTGAGTTCCGACTATAAAACATATTCCTGCCTAGTGATCCTTCTTCGCAATCGCGAAAAGTCCCCTCTGATCGGGAAGGCAAACCTGCCAAGGCCTAGAAAAAATGCTCTTCGCGAGCGTGACAGGAACCTCGTGATCGCAAAGGATAACTTGGCCTAACCTTCATGAACAAAAAGTCTCCCATCCCAATTCCTTCATAGTGAATGTGTTGCTTCCTCCGCGTTCACAAAGAAATAAACCAGCAGCATAATTTCTGCAATTTGACGTAACTCCAGGTGGTCCGAAACATATCTCAGCCACCCGGGCCCCATCCAAATGCACCAACAAGTACAAACACATAATTCGGACCTCCTCAAAGCCTAGCAACACATAAAACAATATTGAAACTAAGAATCGCACTCAAAAATCAAATAATTCAACTTATGAAATTCAAACTTCTTCAACTACCTCCAAACGCGATGAATGATACTTAGACAACTCAGAATGACACTAAATTTTGTGCACAAGTCACAAATTACAATACAAACCTATTCCTAGGCTCGGAACCCCAAACAGGCATCGATAACACCATAGTCTACTTCAAACAAAATTTAAGAAACATTAAAATCTTCAAGGCACCAACTTTGAATATTAAGCACCGAAAATGCTCTCGGATTGCTCGAAACTCTATCCGAACGCACGCCCAAGTCCAAAATCATCATACGAACCTATTAGAACCATGAAATCCTAGTTCTAAGGTCGTTTACTCAAAATGTTGACTTAAGTCAAACTTGGCCACTTTAGGCCACTTTAAGGAATTAAGTGTTCCGAATTCAATCTGAACCCTTCCAAAACCAAATCAACCATCCCCGCAAGTCATAAAATAGTAAAAGAAAATATAAGAAGTCTTAAATAGGGGAATAGGGATCTAGAAATCAAAATGACTTTTCGGGTCATAACACTCTCCACCTCGTAAACAAACATTCATCCTCGAACGAGTATAGAATCAGACCTGGGGTGCTGAATAAGTGTGGATATTTTCTTCGCATGTCATCTTCGGTCTCCCAAGTCGCCTCCTTGACTGGTTGACCACTCCACTGGACCTTTACCACTAAAATATTCTTAGACCTCAACTGGCGGACCTGCCTGGTAACAATGGCAACTGTCTCCTCCTCATAACCCAAGCTCTCATCTAGTTGAATTATGATGTAATCTAGCACATGTAACCTATCCGCATGGTACTTTCGGAGCACAAACACGTGGAAAGCTGGATGAACTACCGATAGACTGGGAGGCAAAGCGAGTATGTAAGAAATCTCTTCAATATGCTTCAACACCTCAAATGGGCCGATGAACCTCAGACTCCGCTTTCCATTCTTTACAAACCTCATGATACCTTTCATCGGTGATACTTGAAGAAAACCTTCTCCTACCATAAATGATACATCACGCGCCTTCTGATCTGCGTAACTCTTCTGTCTAGACTAAAATTTGCGAAGTCATGCCTATATAAACTTTACCTTATCCAAGGCATCCTTTACCAAATCAGTACCATATAACCTAGCCTCATCTGACTCAAGCCAACCTATGGGGGAACGACATTGCCGGCCATACAAAGCCTCAAATATAGCCATCTCGATGCTGGACTGATAACTGTTGTTATAAGCAAACTCGGCCAAAGTTAAGAATCAATCCTACTACCCTCCGAAGTCAATCACACAGGCTGTGAGCATATCCTCCAAAATCTGAACTGTCCGCCGCGACTGCCCTTCGGTCTGTGGATGAAAGACCTTGTTGAGCTCTACCCGGGTACCCAACTCATTCTATACTGCTCTCCAAAAATGTGAAGTAAATTGAGGGCCTCTATCAGAAATGATAGAAATTCGCACACCATGCAATCACACAATCTCCTTAGCATAAATCTAGGCCAATCTCTCTGAAGAGTACGTAGTAGTTGTACTATATTTTGCTCAATTCAAAACAAACTACAACTTATAGTACTCTACAAGGTTATTTAAAGCTTAGAGTCACCACCTAGTATTTAAGGTATACTAAGACACCTATACTACACTACCTAATGTAAACTGAGTCATGGTCAGTGAAACCGTTGAGATTCCAGGTAAGGGTTCAAGTTATCTCAAGGGGAAGGTGTTAGGCATTTCTCAAGATCCACAAAATGTGGTTCCGGTGGACTCAATCAAATAAATGAGGGAAGGTTCAAAAGAATGATTAATTTGATATATACAAAAAATGATAGAGTATCTTGAATGAAGAGCGATTGAACAAGATTGTCACGTGGTGAAAGATAAATGTTTATGTATGATAAATTATATACAAAAGGAAAATGAAGTATATGAGAATTATATTTTTATAGATTGATAAAAATGCAAAGCAAATATGTAGTAACAAGTGAAGTATTTTGTAAATTAACTGGATGAATTGTAGCTAAAGAATGAACTTGAAAGAATGTAATGTATGTCGGGGGTAAATTATTTTAAGTGAGGCTAAAGTGTAAGAAAGAAAACGTACCTTTAAAGTAACTGGCTAAGAGGAGGAGAGAATTAGTTTTGAGTAGTTTTATGTAATGAATAGGATAAGAAACAGTTGTTTTAGCATTTATAAGAAAATTAAGAAACTAAATTAAATAAAGGACAATTAATTTTGACAAGCAAATAATAAAACTTTTATATCTATATGCACATGTAACGATCTGATCGGTCGTTTTGAGCTTTAGCGTTCCATTCGGTAGTTTGAGACTTTGAGTAGCTTCATATTATGTATAACTGCTACGGCCCAAACCTGGGGAGCGCGACCGGCGCTCAACCGAGTGAACTCGGTCTAGCAAGCCTATAGATACTTTCTACCCAACTCACTCATGATCAAGAGAAGACATGATTTCTTTAATTAAACAGTAGGAAGTTCATATATATAATACTAAATCGTCTCATTGATTACATTATTTTAAAGTCAAAAAATACACACATTCTTATGATTCGAGTAAAACACGAGATCAAAACAAAATATAATCTGTTTGACTTTTCTAGCACCCATGTACAACCCACATAGTGTCTACGGAGCCTCTAAAAGATACAAAGGAGTACAATGATAGTTTCGGCAACAAAGCCCCGGCTATACCTCAAAACGTGATAACAAAATGTACAGAAGATAGATGACCTCGGAATGAGGTGGGGCTCACCAAGTCTGCTAGGAGGAAGGTGTATTGCTATCTCTAATCAACACAGCCTGTTATGGAACCACCTCCATCCATTTAAAGATGCAGCGCCCCCGGCAAATGGAACGTTAGTACTGTCGAATAGTAATAGTATGTAAACCTAAATACCATCTCAATAGAATGAATAATAATATAAGGGGGAAACAGTCATGAGTTCAATAAGAGCTTCAAACAATACTAAAACATCAAATAAGGATCACATAAGTTCTCAAGTCAATTTCCATGTTATTAGGTTGGGTGATCTTTAGAGCCGATAATACCATAATTAACAATACCAACGTGTTCTTACACGGAGTCCGATCACGACCCGATCGGCTAGGTTGTCTCATTTGAGACATCAACCATAACCACAATTTCATTATAATTTCCAGTACAGTCACCATCATGTGTGCGACATGGAATCCGATCACGGCTCGATCGGCTAGGATGTCTCACCTGAGACATTACCTTTTTAATCAATCATATCACTTCATACTTCTTTCAAATCTTTTCAAATTCATTGGCACTAATGTCCACATTTATAAAGTCATTCTTGGCATTTGGCCGTATTTCATAATTCCAGTTCCCCTTTCCACATTCAAACATCATTATAATTATCAACAACAATAAGGCTTCCCATTCAAGACATTAAATTCACATATGAGCATTTTGGGACTCTTAGGCACATAGAGGCTTTTCATATAATTTGGCATAACAACCTTTATTCGATCTTGACATGAAGTCTTAACATTTCTAACACCTATTCCACATTTTGAATACATTCGCAAATGGCAAGATGACATGATGAAGCATTTAGAATAAATATTGAACATACATCCTTCAACACAAACACATTAGGAATAGCCAATTCTATAATGATCAATTTGGGACTTACACCAATTACATGAGCACCGTGGGATTCGATTCTAAAAAGAAGGGGGTTTATCCAACATACCTCAATTGAGCTTCCTTTAAACTTTAAAACATTCCGAAATTCTTAGCAACTTCAATCTATTTTAAAAATATAACAAGTTGAACCAAAATTAGGAAGATGATCATGATTCTAGCTCATTTGAGCATATTATCAAACACTAGGTGTGCATCAATGTTTTAAGGCCCTTTTGTGGAAGATTCCATCATTCCCCAACCCATTCTCTACCATCTTTAGCTCATAGCCTTCTTACACCCTTTGGTAACACATGCATGCAAGACGAACAACTCCCATGCCCGAAAATTATCTTACTAATTACCCAATTCTAGACGAAATTTGAAATTGAGGGTTAGGGTGTAGAATCTTACCTTCAGGACAAAATTCTACTGTTATTAACCTCTACGCCTACCCCGGCATCACGAAACCCCGATTTTTAGGAAAACGTTTCACGGGGCCTTACAATAATGACTTACGTGAATGGTTGGTTTCGATTTTCGAGCGGTTCGGGATTGATTTGGAAGAATGATTTTCGTTTTAGAAGCTTTAAGCTGGAAGAGTTCACAAAGGTTTGAATTTTGGGTAAACGGACTCGGAATCGGGTTTTAATTATTCCAATAAATTTGAGTGATGATTTTTGACATGTCCACAAAGTTTTGTAAAATTACGATGAGTTTTGGATAAGTTTGGTGTAACGATCCTACTGGTCATTTTGCTATATAGATCCCCGTTCCCCTAAATAAGACTCCACATATGTGCTTTTACTGTTTTATGACTTGTGGGGATGGTTAGTTTGGGTTTGGAAGTGTCCGGGTTGAAATCGGAACACTTGGCTCATTAATATTGGCTTTAAAGGGCTAAGTTTGACTTGGGTCAACATTTTTAGTAAACGACCCCGGAATCAAGATTTCACAGCCCAATAGGTTCATATGATGATTTTGGACTTGGGCGTACGATGGGATCGGGTTTTGAATGACCCTGGAGCGTTTCGGCACTTTTAAAGTTCTTTAAATTTGGTTTGGAGTAGGTTTTGGTGTTATCGAGGTCTGTGTGGGATTCCGACCCTGGGAATAGCTCTGTAAGGTGATTTAAGACTTGTACGCAAAATCTGGTGTCATTCCAAATAGTTTAAGTATGATTCGGTGCATTCGATAAAAATTGGAAGAACTTGAAGTTCATAGGTTGATTTGATTTGGTTTGGAGTGTGATTCTTTATTTTCATGTTGTTTTTCTTGTTTCGTGAGGTCGAGCAGGCCCTTTTTATGATTTAGAACTTGTTGGAATGTTTTTGTGGGGCCACGGGTGCCCCAGATGCCTTTCGGACAAGGCACGGATCTCACTTGGACTTGGAAAGAACAGCTGAAGCATCAGAGTTCTGGTGCAATAGCACCTGCGGAGGGCCAGCCGCAGGTGTGAGATCGCAAAAGCAATCCAACAGCCGTAGAAGCGGCCCAGGGTGGGCTTCCTTGAGATCGCAAATGCAGAGAATGGTGCGCACCTGCGAAAGCGCAGGTGCGATGCAGCAACTGCAGAAGTGGCCCAAGCCGCAGGTGTGGTACGTGCGTCACAAAAGCAGACTAGTGTTCTCAGATGCGGAAGTCGGCCAACTAGGGGACCCGCATCTGCGATGATATTTTTGCAGATGCGGAGCCGCAAAAGCGGCCATATAGCCACAGAAGCGGAAGTACCGGAGGCAGTGAGGTCCATTTAATACGGGACTTAGGCCATTTTGGGTTCATTTATTGCATTCGTTGGGCGATTTTGGAGCTCTTAGAGACAGGGATTTCACCTAGCTATTGGAGGTAAGTCATTTATTTCCAATGTAAGTTAAATACATAGATTACGGGTAGATTCTAACATCTAAAATAGTGAAAATTTTGGGTTTAGATGAAAAACCTAGCTTTTGATAAAAATAGGATTTAACCACGAAAATAGTTATGGGATTGGGTAAAAACTATATATTTGAGTTTGTGAGGTTATGGGTAACAACAATCTTCATAAATTTCTGGAATCCGGGCACGTGGGCCCGGGGGTGAATTTTAGGAATATTCCAATTTGGGTTGAGCAATTACTCGAATAGTTAAATTGTGAACTTTTGACCATGTATTGATTAATTTATATAACATTTGACTAGTTTCGGGTCGTTTGGCACCAAGTTGAGGATTTAAGGCACATTTGTGGATCGGAAGTGAGATTGAGAATGAGGTAAGTCTCTTGCCTAACCTTGTAAGAGGGAACTCATCCCCTTAGGTGTATTTGTTGTGAATTACTTGTGTAGGGAGCTACGTATAAACTAGATGACGAGAGTCCGTGCGTAGCTAATTTCATGTGATGTTCGGGTAGCATTAGATTTACATCATGCTTTGTTTGCACTGTTATGTTGGTTATGCATATTAATTGTCTTAAATGGATCTTAGATTAAGGATTTTAAGATTTAAAGTCTCCAGTTTGGATTTCTTATGATTGGGAAGAATTGATGAATATTATAATAACTCTGATAAATCCATGTTCACTCATATCACAAGTATTTTTGCGAATTGCTCTACTCTCTTGGGAGCGGGTCGTTCCCCTCAGCAGGTTAATACATGCATCTATGGTTCGTGTCGTTTGACCCTCGACAGTGCACATAATATATTTTTATCCTCGGCATAAATCATACGTGATAATACTTGGAGCCTAATTATACTTGATATTATTTTATTTCTTGAGTAGTTATAATTATTTAATGAAAGAAATTGACTTGGATTTTATTATTAGTTAAAGAATTATTATTCACTGCTTGTTAACAACTTGTATTTATTATTTACATAGTCCATGCTTATTTAGAATTCCTGCATTTTATTGTTTGCCCATAGTAAATGTCGATGTCGACCCCTCATTACTACTTCTTCGAGGTTAGACTAGATACTTATTGGGTACATGTTGTTTATGTACTCACGCTACACTTCTACACTAATCGTGCAGGTTCTGAGGCAGGTGCATCTGGTAGTTATCCCGGCGCACACCCCTGATACTTTGAGACTTAGTGGTGAGCTGCTTCCCGAGTCCATCCTGCAGCACCTGGAGTCTCTCATTTGCGTTATTTTCTGTCTACTCCATTCAGACAGTAGTTTAGTGTTTTGTATATTCTACTAGTAGCTAATACACTTATGACACCAGGTCTTGGAATTTACCTAGTAGACACTTGATGATTTTGAGTACTTTATTTAACCATACATGTTCGTAAAATCGTTCACACTTTATTTTATTAAATTTCTCACCTCTTGCTTATTTAATAATTAAAAAAATCAACTATTTATAAAATGTTAAAAGAATAGATCCATGGCTAGTTCACTATTGGCTTGCCTAGCGGCGACGTTGGGCGCCATCACGGCTATAGAGAAATTGGGTCGTGATAACATGGTATCAGAGCACTAGGTTCATGTAGGTCTCACAAGTTATGAGCAGGCCTAATAGAGTCTTGCAGCTCAGTGCAGAGAGGCTATAGGGTGTTAGGAAACTACTCTTTCTTGATCTCCTATCGTGCAGTTGATGTTGTACTAAGTATCTTTCTCTTATTCTCTGACAGATAGTGAGAACGCGCGCGAAAAATGTACCCGATCATGGAAGAGCTGCTCCCCCTGTTGCTAGAGCTCGAGGGAGGGGTCCAGCTAGTGGTTGAGGACGAGGGCATCCTAGAGTTTCCCCAGCTATGCCACTAGTGGATCCAGTAGAGGATTCTATTATTGAGGAGCAGAGCGAGGTGCCTGTAGCGGAGCAAGCCCCAGCGGATTTCATGTCCGCGCCAGGATTCTAGGAGGTCATGGGTCGTATGCTGCGGTTCATGGATTATATGACTCAAGCTGGTTTATTTCCAGCAGAACCAGTCATATCTCAGGCAGGAAGGGGAGCACAGACCCCTACTGCCCAGGTTCCAGGACATGCAGCTGTCGTGTATCTGACTCCGGGCTCAATACCCGTGGGCGAAGCTCAGCCAGTTGTAGCAGCTATACATGAGCCCAGACCAGTTGCGGTTGGCGATCCGCAAAAGCTATTGGATAGATGGACCAGGCTACATCTTCCTGTCTTTAGAGGTGTATAACTTGAGGACCCCTAGGACTTTATTGATCTGTGTAGCGACAGACTGCACAACATGAGGATATTGGAGTCCCACAGGGTGGACTTTACCATCTTTCAGCTGGAGGGCAGGGCCCGCAGATGGTGGTAGTCCTATCTTCTCGGCATACCAGCAGGTTCTCCTCCCATGACTTAGGACCAGTTCACATGGCTCTTCTTGGACATATACATTCAACCCTCTCAGAGGAAAGAGTTGCGGTTTCAGTTCGAGTAGCTTCAGCAGGGCCAGATGTCAGTGACCGACTTTGAGGAGAGATTCTCTGAGTTGTCTTGTCATGCAATTATGATACTTCCGACCGATGTAGAGAGAGTGCAGAATTTTGTTGTCGGTTTGCACTCTGGTACCCAGGACACTATGTCCTGAGAGGCTGAGATAGGGACTTCTTACGAGCTAGTCTAGGAGATAGCTCGGAGGATCGAGGGTGTCCGTCAATGGAGCCGAGAGTAGGAGATGAGGGATAAGCGATTTTGATATTCTGGAGAGTTCAGTGGTGCCCCGGCTGGGGGTAGGGGTCAGTTTGTGAGGGGTCATTCTAGAAGGCCCACATAACCAGCATCGCCGCCTTATCGGGGTGCTCCAGTGCGGCCCTATTTCAGCGCCATGCCAAAGAGTTCCTACCGGCCACCAGCTATTCAGGGTTCGTTCAGCGGGTATTCATGCTATCGGGATCAGACTTCAAGTCAGCAGTCTTCCATTCTGAGGGGTTGTTACGAGTGTGGGGATCCTGGCTACATGAAGAGTTTTTGTCCTAGACTTTAGGGCAAGGCAGTATAGCAGGGTCGTCAGCCTATGATTACAGCACCAGCTGCCGCACTAGCCGCCAAGAGGCATAGGGCAGGTGGGTAGGGGCTGTCCTAGAGGTGGAGGTCAGATAGGTGGAGTCCATTCAGGTGGCGCTCCAGCTAGATTCTATGCTTTTCCAGCCAGATCATATGCAGTGGTCACAGATGCCGTGATCACAGGTATTATTTCTGTTTGCAGTAGGGATGCTTCGGTACTATTTGATCCATGGTCAACATATTCATATGTTTCATCTCTATTTGCTCATTTGTTGGGTGTTCCTCGTGAGTCCTTGAGTACTCTTGTTTATGTGTCTACTTTAATGGGCGATTCTGTTGCTATGGATCGGGCCTATCAGTCCTGTATCGTAACTTACTGTGATTATGAGACTAGAGTGGATCTTCTATTACTTGATATGACTGACTTTGAGGTCATCCTAGGCATGGATTGGTTGTCCCCATATCACGCTATCCTTGAATGTCATGCCAAGACTGTTTCCTTGGCGATACCAGAGTTACCTAGATTGGAGTGGAAGGGTTTGTCTGTCACTGCATCTAGTCGGGTTATCTCTTTCCTGAAGGCTCAACACATGGTCGAGGAGGGTTGTTTGGCTTATCTAGCTTATGTTCGGGATACTACCATAGAGACTCCAGTGATTGATTCAGTGCCAGTGGTCTGGAATTTCTCTTATGTGTTTCCTTCTGATCTTCCAGGCATGCCACCAGATCGTGATATTGCTTTCTGTATTGATTTGGCTCCAGGTACCCAGCCGATATCTATTCCACCACACCGCATGGCTCCGAAAGAGTTCAAGGAGTTGAAGGAACAGCTTGAGGAGTTGCTAGCAAAGGGGTTTGTCAGACCAAGTGTATCGCCTTGGGGTGCACCAATGTTATTTGTGAAGAAGAAAGATGGGACTATACAGATGTGCATTGATTACCGCCAGTTGAACAAAGTTACCATTAAGAACAAGTATCTGTTGCCGCATATTGATGATTTGTTTGACCAGTTGTAGGGTGCCAGGGTGTTCTCTAAGATCGACTTGAGATCGGGGTACCATCTATTGAAGATTCGTGATTCGGATGTTCTGAAGACGGCTTTCCGGACTAGATATGGCCATTATGAGTTTCTAGTGATGCCTTTCGGTTTGACTAATGCCTCGGCGACGTTTATGTATTTGGTGAACCGGGTGTTCATGCCATATATTGATTCATTTGTCATTGTCTTCATTGATGACATTTTGATCTACTCACGTAGCATGGAGGAGCACGAGCAGCATTTGAGAGTGGTGCTTCAGACCTTGCGGGAACAAAAGCTATATGCTAACTTCTCCAAGTGTGAATTCTGGTTGGATATTGTGGCATTCTTGGGGCATGTTGTATCAGGCGAGGGTATTAAGGTAGATCCCAAGAGGATTGAGGCAGTTTAGAGTTGGCCTCGTCCTACCACGGTGACTAAGATCAGGAGCTTCTTGGGGTTAGCATGCTATTATCGCCGATTTGTGGAGGGCTTCTCATCGATTGCAGCACCTTTTCCCCAGCACTGCATATTTACTTTGGGACTACGGACGTATTTTGGGAGATCCCCCTATACTGCATATTCATTTGAAACTACGGGACGGTGTCCCGAGAGATTTCTCCAATGTCCTTGTTCTGAGCCGAGGGCTCCCCTAACTGTTAAGTTTCGAGAATTTCTTTAACTGTGTTACCGTAAATTTTACTTATATCTTTTATTGTTTAATTTATTATATTTACTCTAGTAGGGCCTTGACCTGACCTCGTCACTACTCGACCGAGGTTAGGCTTGGCACTTACTAGGTACCATTGTGGTGTACTCATGCCCTTTCCTGCACATGTTTTGGTGTGCAGATCCAAGCACGAGCTATCAGCCTTGGGGTTAGCGCGTGCTGCTGATTCTAGGAGACTTCAAGGTACTTCTGCTTGCATCCGCAGATCTTCGGAGTCCCCTTCTACTCCTTCGCCTAGACATTTTGTTTAATATCTTTGGACTTTTGTATAGAGCTACATATATTATAGCAGCTTGTGACTTAGTGATATTCCAGGTCTTGGGAAACTATTTTGTATATGCCGAGTGGTGCTACTCTTGGCTATTTATAATATGCTGTTTATCTTTAAAATGTTTTGTTTTCTTTATATTTTTTGCAATATTAGGCTTACCTAGTCGTAAAGACTAGGTGCCATCACGACCCTTTATGGAGGGATAATTTGGGTCGTGACAAGTCCCTTAAGCTTAACTTTGCTCACCTTGCTTGATTTAGAGAAGCGTCTTCCTGAATGACCTTTAAAGGGTATTCTTCTGTCGTCCATTCTATTATTGCCGAGATGCAATCTCTGAAATCCTCATGATGCCGACCATTCTCAAATTACTCAGTCCCTAATTCATATTTAGTTTATCTTGTTCACCAGCCCACACTGATTTCTATTATTCTGGGGTCTAACTTTTCCTTCTGGTAGTCGCGTTAGAGTCATGAACTTATTTCTCGAAATGGGGATATGACTTTATGGCCTATACTCTTTTGTTGTCTCAAGACCTGTCACCTCTCGTTTTTTCCTTTACTTGACTATAGACTCTGTAATACTGTCATCTTTTTGATCTACCGTTGTCATTCATGTATCACATCTTACTCATAATGCTTCATTAACGCTTTTCTTATTTCCCGCTAACATTTATGTCTATCACTTTATTCTGAAAACTCGAACAAGACATTATTTTGCTTTTAGCTCCCCTTTGCTCCATCCAATGGCTCTTCGGGTTGCTTAACCTTCTCGCTCTACTAGGGGCGCGAGCCACACTAAGGTAATATTTATCACGGAATACGTCCGTAGTCCCAAAGTAAATATGCAGTGCTGGGGGATCTCCCGAAATACGTCTGTAGTCTCAAAATAAATATGCAGTACCGGGGGATCTCCCGGAATACGTCCGTAGTCCCAATTTAAATATGCAACGCAAGATGCAATGACAGGTATGGCATTGAGTTATACAGTTTATACTGGACACAGGTAAGGCAAATAAGGACTTAACTAAACATGACGCACAGAATGTCAATTAGGCAGTTAAAAAACGTAAGCATGCTTTTCTAGTCTAAACTACACAATTAAACATATTATTACAACTTAATAAGAGAAGCAATTTATGGTTTAAAAGGATAAACATGATTTTTTTTTGCAATAATAGCCCGTGTACGTACTCCTCGCCTCACGTACACGGCGCCCACACACCAAATAATATCAAGATATCCTTAGGGGGAAGTCCCCAGCACAAGGTTAGGCAAGCCGCTTACCTCGAACCGCTCAAATCAAATCGATATCACGTTCTTGCCACGAGTATCCGACTCCAAATGGCCCAAATATATTCAAAACAGTACAATACCATCAATACGCGCTAATGGAATGAATCCCACAAGAAAAATTACAAAATATAGGCCAAAACCCCCGGGCCCAGATCTCGAAACCCGACAAAATTCACGAAACTAGAAAGCTCATTCACTCACGAGTCTAACCATATTAAATTTACTAAAATCCGACACCAAGTGGTCCTCCAATCCACAATTCAAACTTCCAACTTAAAATTTTCACCTTAAATACACATTAACTAGGTGGGAAAATACATGGCAAGGTAAGATTATTGACCAAAAATAAGCACAAGGAACTTACCTCAAGAAATGCCTCGAAAATGCTCTCAACAATTGCCCTAACCCGAGTTTGCAAAGCCAAAAATGGCAAAAATCGCGAAGCCCTTCGGTTTTAATCACTGCCCAAGGTATTTCCGCACCTGCGGGTGCGCTTGTGCGGAAAATGTGCGCATCTGCGCAACTCACTTGCCCCCTCTGCCTTTGCACCTGCGACAAAAGGGCCGCACCTCCGCACTCGCGCCTGCGGATGTCCCTTCCGCTTCTGCGCATCGTGCGCATTTGCGAACAGCCTTGCGCATTTACGGGCATCGCAGATGCGGAACTTCCTCACACCTGCGACCCCAGGCTAACTCTCGACTTCTCGCATCTGTGCTTCCATCTCCGTATCTCGACACCCTATGAACTTAGTCGAGCCTTTAAACCATGTCGAACAACACCAAAATCATGAATTAAGCACGGATTCAAGCCTAAGAATTTAAAATTTTCCAAATTCTACAAATGACGCCGAACCACATCAATTCTAGTCCGAATGACCTCAAATTGTACACACAGGTCAAAAATGACACTACAAAATTATAACCACTTTCGGAATTCCATTCCGAGCACGATATCAAAATTTCCACTTTCGGCCGAAATTGCCGAAAAACTAACTTTCGCTAATTCAAGCCTAAATCTACTACAGACCTCTAAAACACATTCCGGACGTGCTCCTAACCCCAAAATCACTCAATGGAGCTAACGGACTCGACGGAATTCCATTCCGGACCCATCTTCACACAGTTTCGACTACGGTCCAAACTCTAAGGCTAAACTCACAACTAGGGACTAAGTGTCCCAAAGCTCCCCAAATTCCATAACCAAACAATCCGGCAAACCCCAAAAGCAGAAACAAAATGGGAAAAGCAGATATTAGGGGATAGGGGCTCAAATTCTCAAAACGACCAGCAGGGTCGTTACATCATTCCCCTCTTAAAATAATCGTTCGTCCTCGAACGAGTATAAAGACATACTTGAAACTGTGAAAAGATGAGGGTACTGGCTACGCATATCCTGCTCGGTCTCCCAAGTCGCCTCCTCAACCGGTTTACCCCTCCACTGGACCATTACTGAAGCAATATTCTTTGACTTGAGCTTTCTGACCTGCCTGTCCAAAATGGCTACTGGCTCCTCAACATAAGATAGATCTTTGTCCAACTGGACTGAGCTGAAATCCAATACATAAGTCGGATTACCGTGATACTTCTGGAGCATAGACACGTGGAATACCGGGTGAACTCCTGCTAGGCTGGGAGGCAAGGCAAGCTCATAAGCAACCTCCCTAACTTGCCGCAATATCTCAAAAGGACCAATGAACCTCGGGCTCAGCTTGCCCTTCTTCCCGAACCTCATGACCCCCTTCATAGGCGATACCCGAAGCAAGACCCGCTCACCAACCATAAATGCCAGGTCACGAACCTTCCGGTCCGCATAACTCTTCCGCCTGGACTGGGCTGTGCAAAGTCTCTCCTGAATCACCTTTACCTTATCCAGGGCATCCTGGACCAAATCTGTACCCAACAATCGGGAATCGCCTGACTCAAATCATCCCATAGGGGACCGACACCGCCTACCATACAAAGCCTCATACGGTGCCATCTGAATGCTGGACTGATAACTGTTATTGTAAGCGAACTCTGCAAGTGGCGAGTATTGGTCCCATGACCCTCCGAAATCCATCACAGAGGCACGGAGCATATCCTCAAGAATCTGAATCGTGCGCTCGAACTGCCCGTCTGTCTGAGGGTGAAAGGCTGTGCTCAGCTCCACCCTAGTACCCAACTCCTGCTGTACAGCTCTCCAAAACCGGGATGTGAACTATGTAACTCTGTCTGAAATGATGGATACTGGAATACCATGAAGGCGGACAATCTCTCTGATAGACATCTCAGCCAATCTCTCTGAAGAGTATGTCGTCAACACTAGAATGAAATGGGCTGACTTGGTCAGCCGATCCACGATCACCCAAATAGCATCGAACTTTATCAAAGTCCGAGGAAGTCCAACCACAAAGTCCATGGTGATCCGCTCCCATCCGCTCCCACTTCCACTCTGGGATCTCTAACCTATGAAGTAATCCACCCAGTCTCTGATGCTCATATTTAACCTGCTGACAGTTGGGACACTTGGCCACAAAGCCAACTATATCCTTTTTCATTCTTCTCCACCAATAGTGCTGCCTCAAGTCCTGGTACATCTTCGCGGCACCGGAATGAATGGAGTACCGCGAGCTATGGTCCTCCTCAAGAATTAACTCCCAAAGCCCATCTACATTGGGCACACAGATCTGGACCTGCATTCTCATCACACCGTCATCACCAATAGTCATATCTCTGGCATCACCTCGCCGAACCTTATCCTGAAGAACTAGAAAATGAGGATCATCATACTGGCGCTCCCTAATACGGTCATAAAGAGAAGACCGAGCAACCATACAAGATAATACCTGGCTAGGCTCTGTAATATCCAATCTCACAAACTGACTGGCTAAGGCCTGAACATCCAAGCCTAAGGGCCTCTCAGCTGCCGGAAGATATGCCAAGCTCCCCAAACTCTCTGCCCAGCGACTCAAGGCGTCGGCCACTACATTGGCCTTCCCCGGGTGGTATAATATAGTGATATCATAGTCTTTAAGTAGCTCAAACCACCTCCGCTGATGCAAATTAAGGTCCTTCTGCCTGGACAAGTACTACAAACTCCGGTGATCAGTGTAAATCTCACAGGGAACACCGTACAAATAATGGCACCAGATCTTCAGGGCGCGAACAATAGCTGCTAACTCGAGATCATGAACCGAATAATTCTTCTCATACACCTTCAACTGTCTGGACGCGTAGGCAATCACCGTACCGTCCTGCATCAATACCGCTCCAAGGCCAATCCTCGGGGCATCACAATAGATAGTGTAAGACCCAAACCTATAGGCAATACTAATACTGGGGCTGTAGTCAAAGCTGTCTTGAGCTTCTGAAAGCTCTGCTCACACTTCTCGGTCCACCTGAACGGAGCACCCTTCTGGGTCAACCTGGTCATAGGTGCTGCAATGGATGAAAATCCCTCCACAAAGCGACGGTAATATCCCGCCAAACCAAGGAAACTGCGGATCTCCGTAGCTGATGACGGTCTAAGCCAACTCTGCACTGCCTCCACCTTCTTCGGATCTACCTTGATCCCATCACAAGACACTATGTGGCCCAAGAATGCCAC
>AWOL01S0019991.1:27549-113439 GCA_000715115.1 Nicotiana otophora
CTAAGGGCCTCTCAGCTGCCGGAAGATATGCCAAGCTCCCCAAACTCTCTGCCCAGCGACTCAAGGCGTCGGCCACTACATTGGCCTTCCCCGGGTGGTATAATATAGTGATATCATAGTCTTTAAGTAGCTCAAACCACCTCCGCTGATGCAAATTAAGGTCCTTCTGCCTGGACAAGTACTACAAACTCCGGTGATCAGTGTAAATCTCACAGGGAACACCGTACAAATAATGGCACCAGATCTTCAGGGCGCGAACAATAGCTGCTAACTCGAGATCATGAACCGAATAATTCTTCTCATACACCTTCAACTGTCTGGACGCGTAGGCAATCACCGTACCGTCCTGCATCAATACCGCTCCAAGGCCAATCCTCGGGGCATCACAATAGATAGTGTAAGACCCAAACCTATAGGCAATACTAATACTGGGGCTGTAGTCAAAGCTGTCTTGAGCTTCTGAAAGCTCTGCTCACACTTCTCGGTCCACCTGAATGGAGCACCCTTCTGGGTCAACCTGGTCATAGGTGCTGCAATGGATGAAAATCCCTCCACAAAGCGACGGTAATATCCCGCCAAACCAAGGAAACTGCGGATCTCCGTAGCTGATGACGGTCTAAGCCAACTCTGCACTGCCTCCACCTTCTTCGGATCTACCTTTTGATCCCATCACAAGACACTATGTAGCCCAAGAATGCCACTGAATCAAGCCAGAATTCACATTTAGAAAATTTTGCATATAACCTCTTCTCCCTCAAAGTCTGAAGCGCGGTCCTCAGGTGCTGCTTATGATCTTCCCGAACCCGGGAATATACCAGGATGTCGTCAATAAACACAATGATGAACGAATCAAGATAAGGCCGGAATACACTATGCATCAAATGCATAAAGGCTGCTGGGGCATTGGTCAGCCCAAATGACATGACAAGAAACTCATAGTGACCATATCTGGTCCTGCAAGTAGTCTTCGGGATATCCAACTCCCAAATCTTCAACTGATGATAGCCAGAATGCAAGTCAATCTTGGAAAACACCCTGGCACCCTATAACTGGTCAAATAAGTCATCAATACGAGGCAATGGGTACTTGTTCTTCACTGTAACCTTGTTCAACTACCGATAATCAATACACGTACGCATAGAACCATCCTTCTTCTTTACAATTAAGACCGGAGTACCCCCAAGGAGACACACTAGGCCGAATGAAGCCCTTATAAAGCAACCCTTGCAACTGCTCCTTCAACTCCTCCTTCAACTCCTTTAATTCAGGAGGAGCCATAAGATATGGAGGAATAGAGATGGGCTGAGTGCCCGACAACAAATCAATGCCAAAATCAATATCTCTGTTGGCCAGCATGCCCGGAAGATCAGCTGGAAACACATCTGGGAAGTCCCTCACTACTGGAACTAACTCAACTGTAGGGGTATCAATACTGACATCTCTCACATAGGCCAAATACGCATCACACCCCTTCTCAACCATTCGCTGAGCCTTAAGAAATGAAATGACCCTGCGTAGAGTATACTGTAAGGTACCTCTCCACTCTAATCTCGGAAAACCTGGCATAGCCAGTGTCACAGTCTTAGCGTGACAATCAAGAATAGCATAATAGGGCGACAACCAGTCCATGCCCAAGATAACATCAAAATCTACCATACTGAGAAATAACAAATCGGCTCTGGTCTCAAAACCACTAAAAGCAATCAAACACGACTGATATACATGGTCCACAACAAGAGAATCTCTTACGGGAGTAGATACATAAATAGGGGAACTCAAAGAATCCCGAGATATCTCTAAATATGGAGCAAAATCAGAAGACACATATGAGTAAGTAGATCCTGGGTCAAATAATACCGATGCATCCCTATGACAGACAGGGACGATACCTATGATGATTGAATCTGAAGCAACGGCCTTTGATCGGGCTGGAAGGGCATAGTACCTGGCCTGGCCTCCCCCTCTAGGGCGACCTCCCCGACCTCCACCTCGAGCTGACTGAGGAGTGGGGTAGCATCTGGTGCTGGAAGAATGGCCAGAGGACCCGGTGGAGCGTGTAGAGGCTGATAAGTCTGTGGATGTGCACCGCTCCTGGCTCTGGGGAAATCTCTAACCATGTGACGAGTGTCACCACACTCAAAACAACCTCTCGGAGGATGCGGAGGCTGAGACTGACTCGAACCTGGCCTGCTGGACTGGCCGGTAATAGCACCTCGAGTAGGAGGCATACTGGATACTAGAGGTGCATAATAGGGCTCCTGAGGTCTAGGAGAAGCTGGAACACCACTGGTTGCTGGAAGAGATGAATGAACAGGGCGACTCACAAAACCCTTACCATAGCATGCTGCTGGCGCATGTGCTCCTGAATAATGACCAGTCTCCCGAAACCTCTTGTCCTCCCTCTCCTCTCTGTCCCGGGAAAACATGCCCTCCACTCTCCTAGCAATGCTCACTGCCTGCTGATAAGTGATGTCCATCTCCAACTCCCTGGCCATACTGGTCCGAATACTGGGGTGGAGTCCCTCAATGAAGTGATGAACCCTCTCTCTGACTGTAGCAACCAGAGCCGGTGCATGGCGAGCTAACCCACTGAAACAGACTGCATACTCCGACACAGTCATAGAACCCTGACGCAACTACTCTAACTCTGTGCGCCAAGCATCCCTGAGGCTCTGAGGAACATACTCATGCAAGAACATCTTTAAAAACTGAGTCCAAGTGAGTGATGCTGCCTCGTCCGGACTACTCAGCTCATAGGTACGGCACCACTGATATGCTGCTCCCCTCAGATGGAAAGCGGTGAAAGAAACCCCACTCGTCTCCACAATGCCCATAGTGTGGAGAATACGATGACACTCCTCAAGAAAACCCAGAGCATCATCTGAAGCTAGTCCGCTGAAAGTAGGTGGGTGGTACTTCTTGTACCTCTCAAGTCTGAGTTGCTCTGCCTCAGAAGCAGCTACCCTGATCTCATGTTGAACCGGAGGCACTGGGGGCATAGGAATATACTCTAGGGCCTGATCAACCTGGACCCTCTGCTCAGGAGTGCGGGATGCGGGAGTCTGTGCCCCTCCACCGACCTGAGATGTAGCGGGAGCTATCGAAAATAGTCTAGCCTGAGCCAGAGTGCTGAACATGCTCAAGAACTGAGCTAAACTCTCCTGGAGGGCTGGAGTAGCAATAGGGATCTCCGGTGTTACCCATCCAGCTGGAGCTGCTGGGGGCTCCTCTGACGCAGCTCTTGCAGGTACACGGGCTGCACCGTGTGGTCATCCTCTACCCCGACCCCGGCCTCTGGCGGCTCTGGCAGGGGGCTCGAGTGCCTGATCGTCGGTCCTCCCAATACAGGTCCTCACCATCTGTGAGAAAGAATAGAATAAAAGCTTAGAATTTTATTGGTGTCAATAACTCGCACGACAAGGAAATCAAAGAAATATGATTGTTCTTAACAGTTACATAGCCTCCCAAAGATAAGTACGGACGTCTCCGCACCGATCCGCGAGACTCTAATAAACCGGCTTGTGACTCACGACTCCTACCAACCTAGTGCTCTGATACCAACTTGTCACGACCCAAATTATCCCTCCGTTAGGGGTCGTGAAGGCACCTAGTCTTTACGACTAGGTAAGCCTAATATTGCAAAAAATATAAAGAAAACAGAACATTTTAAAGATAAATAACATATTATAAATAGCCAAGAGTAGTACCACTTGGCATATACAAAATAGTTTCCCAAGACCCGGAATATCACTAAGTCATAAGCTGCTATAATATATGTAGCTCTATACAAAAGTCTGAAGATATTAAACAAAATCTCTAGGCGAGGGAGTAGAAGGGGACTCCGAAGATCTGCGGATGCAAGCAGAAGTACCTTGAAGTCTCCTAGAATCAGCAGCACGCGATAACCCCAAGGCTGATAGCTCGTACCTGGATCTACACACCAAAACATGTGCAGGAAAGGGCATGAGTACACCACAATGGTACCCAGTAAGTGCCAAGCCTAACCTCGGTCGAGTAGTGATGAGGTCGGGTCAAGGCCCTACTGGAGTAAATATAATAAATTAAACAGTAAAAGATATAAGTAAAATTTACAGTAATACAGTTAAAGAAATTCTCTAAAATTAACAGTTAAGAGAGCCCTCGGCTCAGAACAAGGTAAACACAGTGGAGAAATCTCTCGGGATACCGTCCCGTAGTTTCAAATGAATATGCAGTACAGGGGGATCTCCCAGAATACGTCTGTATTCCCAAAGTAAATATGCAGTGCTGGGGGATCTCCCGAAATACGTTCGTAGTCCCAAAGTAAATATGCAGTGCTGGGGGATCTCCGGGAATACGTCCGTAGTCCCTAAGTAAATATGCAGTACAGGGGGATCTCCCGGAATACGTCAGTAGTCCCAATTTAAATATGCAACGCAAGATGAAATGACAGGTATGACATCGAGTTATATAGTTTATACTGGACACAGGTAAGGCAAATAAGGATTTAACTAAACATGACACACAGAATGTCAATTAGGCAGTTAAAACACGTAAGCATGCTTTTCTAGTCTAAACTATACAATTAAACATATTAGTACAACTTAATAAGAGAAGCAACTTATGATTTAAAAGGATAAACATGATTTTTGTTTTTGCAGTAATAGCCCGTGTACGTACTCGTCACCTCATGTACACGGCGCCCATACACCAAATAATATCAAGATATCCTAAGAGGAAAGTCCCCAACACAAGGTTAGCCAAGCCAGTTACCTCGAACCGCTCAAATCAACTCGATGTCACGTTCTTGCCACGAGTATCCGACTCCAAATGGCCTGAATCTATTCAAAACAGTACAATACCATTAATACACGCTAATGGAATGAATCCCACAAGAAAAACTACAAATATTAGGCCAAAACCCAAAATTGGCTCAAACCCGGCCCCCGGGCCCACGTCTCGAAACCCGACAAAATTCACGAAACTAGAAAGCTCATTTACTCACGAGTCTAACCATATGAAATTTACTAAAATCCGACACCAAATGGTCCTCCAATCCACAATTCAAACTTCCAAATCTCTAGCCTCCAACTTCCAATTACCACCTTAAATACACATTAACTAGGTGGGAAAATACATGGCAAGGCAAGATTTTTGACCAAAAATAAGTACAAGGAACTTACCTCAAGAAATGCCTCGAAAATGCTCTCAAAAATCGCCCTAACCCGAGTTTGCAAAGCCAAAAATGACAAAAATCGCAAAGCCCTTCGGTTTTAATCACTGTCCAGGTATTTCCGCACCTGTGGAACCTGGGCTCGCACCTACGGGTGCGCTTTTGCGGAAAACGTACGCATCTGTGCAACTCACTTGCCCCCTCTACCTTCGCACCTGTGACGAAAGGGCCGCACCTGCGCACTCGTTCCTGCGGACGTCCCTTCCGCTTTTGCGCATCTTGCGCATTTGCTAACAGCCTTGCGCATTTGCAGGCATCGCAGATGCGGAACTTCCTCACACCTGCGACCCCAGGCCAACTCTCGACTTCTTGCATATGCGCTTCCATCTCCGCATTTGCGAGTCCGTTAATGCACACAAATTTTCTGCACCTGCAGAGACTGCGATGTCCAGCTCCTCTCGCACCTGCACCTCCATCTTCGCATGTGCAGCTCGTGCACCCGCGGTCTATTTTCCGCAGGTGCAAAACACCAGAACCAGCAAAGGCACCAGATTTTCCTAAGTCCAAATTTCTTCCCGTTAAGCATCTGAAACACACCTGAGGTCCCCGGGACCTCAACCAAACATACCAACCACTCCTAAAACACCCTACGAACTTAGTTGAGCCTTTAAGCCACGTCGAAAAACACCAAAATCATGAATTAAGCACAGATTCAAGCCTAAGAATTTAAAATTTTCCAAATTCTACAAACGACGCCGAACTACAACAATTCTAATCCGAATGACCTCAAATTTTACACACAGGTCAGAAATGACACTACGAACCTACATCCACTTTCGAAATTCCATTCCGAGCTCGATATCAAAATTTCCACTATCTACCGAAATAGCCGAAAAACTAACTTTTGCCAATTCAAGCCTAAATCTACTAAAGACCTCCAAAACACATTCCGGATGTGCTCCTAACACCAAAATCACTTAACGGAGCTAATGGAGTTGACGGTATTCCATTCCGGACCCATCTTCTCACAGTTCCGACTACGGTCCAAACTCTAAGGCTTAAACTCACAACTAGGGACTAAGTGTCCCAAAACTCCGCGAATTCCATAACCAAACACTCCAAAAAACCCCCAAAAGCAGAAATAAATATGGGGAAAGCAGATATTAGGGTATGGGGGATCAAATTCTCAAAACGACCGGCTGGGTCGTTATAGAACTGTATGTGCCAGTTACACTAAGTGTCACACTCGCAAGTAAGGAATTTTGTTATCTTTGGTACAAAAGGATTACCGTGAGGCGAGTAAGGATCATCGATGATGTGGAAAGATGCCAAAGATGAAGAGGTAGAAACATCTATACATAGATCATCATAGCACTAAATCTTAGTACTCCCCTAAAAGGGGGAATATGAAGTGATGTGGCATTAAGTCAGAATTAAGCGGTTCTAGTAATGATGGAATGGTAAATGAAGAATGCGATAAAAATGAGAAAGGGATGAGATTGCACTTATCCAAATCCTATCGATATGCTATGATTCCAGAACATTATGCAGACACGACGTAAAGGAGATGAAGTAAGGGTGCTTGCCCGAGATGTTATTGATAGATAAGGAGCCAGTGTGAGACGTAAATTAAGACAAAGGGAATAACCCCAGAGGGATTACGCGGAATATAGTTATGAGAATGGACCAACAAGTAGTTAGTAATTGATCCAGGAAGAGCCTAGTTATGGCTAGACAAGAGGATACGGACAAATCAACGAATTGTGCAAGATGAATGTAGTGAACCCCAATATAGGTAATTCAGTCTCGCAGATATGACATCGTGATCCTTGAGAAATATTTAGATAGGAGTTGGGGTAGTTAAAGGTACCGTTTGAGTATTACGAAAATAAAAGAGAATGCCACTGGGAAGGCAATCAAAATATTAGTTCAGAAGCAACCCTACAAGCACAAGGGCATGGAAGTAAGTAAATACGGGTAATTATATGTGAGTACGAACATAAACAATCCCATCGAGTATACAATGTAATAAGCTCGTAGCCTTACAAGAATCAGAGGGTCCTCCCTAAGTACTACAATGAAAGACTAGCTGAGGAAGTAAGGAAGGAGGCTTCAACCTAAGCTCAACAACCTAAAGAGGAAGTGATCTTATAATAACAGTTTCACAACAACGTTGTATGCACTCCATAAGAAAGTGGCACCTACCATGGCTAGTGGACGTGAAGTAAAAATCAGAAGCGATATTCAAGATCGTATGAGTGGTATGGAATTCCAATATGTATGGGCACTAAGATAAGTTAAGTATGCACGCAACAAGGCGGCAGAAAGACTAGGAAAAGTAATTGCCTACGTTTAAAGAAAGCTGAGAAGGAGCGAAAGGTATTATTCAACCAGTGATCCAGAGTTAGTTACGTCATGAATGCACTTACGATTTCGGAGTATTATCCATGCAACATGTATATTGACATTCATACAGCCGTAGAAGACTCCGGTATAAGTTAAAAGAAGGAATTGAGCCCAGGGCATAGACAAAGGATTGAATTGTTAGAAGATTGTATCATGGATATTCCATAGCGCCCATGAAAGGCTAAAGTAATAACTAATAGCGGGAGCCACAGATCGGAAGATAGCCTAAGCCTACGTGAAGGCTGATCAGAAGGAAGAAGAAACTAAAGAGTTTAATCAACTAAGTAAATCAGGAGTCCGATTATTGGACCCGAAAAATTTCAGGAATCGTGATTAAGAACATAGCAGAATCACACTTAATATCATAGGTACAAGAGAGATAGTACAACAACCATATTCTATAATGACTCTACGAGATAGCTAGTTAGAAGAGTACCATCCTTATAAGAAGTCAGTATGAAGCTCCCACCAGATTGTGTGTGCACCAGAGGTGCAGGTATTATAATAGAGCTTCAAGTTGTGGATGTGAATTATACCTATGTGGAAGGGAGGTCATGAAATAGATAGAAGATATGATGCAATATTTTAAGGTAAGCAAGGTAATGGTGAATAACGTACGAGATACTCAAATGCAGAATATCGTGAATAGTCCATACTTCGGATAGAAGGCTAGGTGCACTGGGATTCAGTATCCTGGAATGATAGCGGCATCGTTAGAGGCATATCTTCCAGCCTATGGTTTCTAGGTATCGATAGATCTAGTCAAGAGAGTAAAGAAGAGTTAGAGACAATGTGATGTCTTTCTTGATGATCCAGAATAACATAACGAAATCTGTGGTGCAAGCAAGTTGAAGAAAGGTTGCCAGTAATATAAATAGATATGTGCAGGTCGCAAGATACAATATGGTAAAGCAACAAGGTTTTAGGAAGACATGAGTAAGAATAAGGAAAGGCAATTGAGAAGGTGACGAGAATGGATAAGTCCTCGGGATTAAGCCCATGAAAACAAAAGAGCTGATGGTTTCTCTAAGTTATGGAAAGCTCAGTATAACCTGAATGAACTCAAAGGAGTCTAAGACTAATAGCATTTAGAAGAGATGGAATGCTGCCCTGGTAGTAGAATGAGGGTGTAATTGTGATAGATAAAGGATGACGTTTGGGTAATGATTTCATGAATTGTACAGGATTAAAATACCCACGTAAGGTGAATTAGATTGGGATGATATGAAATACAGTTGTGGAAGTATGGTATGGCCCCCAAGTGGATTAGGAAAATCACTTCAAATGTTCCACGATGCAACGTGAGCCCTAGTGATTACATAAGAGATTTCAAGTTATCAGTGGTAGATTGTAGATCAATATTGAGGTGAATCAACAATGAATGGACAAAAGTCACAAAGTATGAGATGAGATTAAGCCGTCATTCTTTAGATGAATAGTAATGAGGAAGAATTAAAGGACTTAGATTTATACATATGGGATAAGCAACGAGAGTAACCTGGAGTTTGGTAGCAGACCTCGGTAACGATAAATCAAAGTAAGAATTATGGTATAGTATGACCTACCTAGATGCAGTAAAGTCATACGGATGGATAAACGGAACTATGAAATAAGGTATAACAATATTCGTAAGTTCAACAAAGTACCGAGCAAAGAACTTCAGTATACCCATAGACGCCCAGAGGGACATCTTGTTAAACTCTGTATATGTTTACAAAGTGAGGCCTAGAGATTGGCTAAAAACTGGAGGAAAAAGGAAAGAAGAGTCGCATAGGCGCACTTACAAGGTCAGAGTCGTACATGCTGCATGATGAAAGGTAGCAACAGTTACGAGATTAAAAGGATTTTGACCACAAGTCGTGGTGTGAGAAAGAGGCCTAAAGGGGGGAATGCCCTAGCCTTTGGACTTATTCAAAAAACAGTTGACTAGATGGAAATGAGAGTATTAAAGTGTTCCCAAGAGCTATGGGTTATGAGAATGATAAGTACATCAGTCAACATTCGAGGACGAATGTTCCAAAGGGGGGAATAATGTTACACTCTATATTTTCGTACGTGAAAGTACGCCATAATTAAATTGATGAAAGCTCGAAAATGAGATGTTACATCCCGCATTTTCGTACGTTAAAGTTTCATCATAAGTTAATCAACGTAGACTCGGGAATGAGATTATTTTTGAGGTTATAAGTATTTATGCTATTTCAAACAAGGGATAAGTAAATTCGTGAAGGTGAGAGGGTAAACGAATCAAAGAAAATAAATTTCGTCGAAGTTTGACATTACGAGATAAAATATGGTCCAAGTTACAATACCCCGTATTTATGGACTAGTGCCATATAAGGTACCACATGACCATGATAGTAAAGTGCATAAAGTGTGTTAAAAGTGAGTAGTATTATAAGTAATTTGAGATAATTTTTAATTATGTGGATAATTGAGTAATTATTGGTTAATGTGGGATTAACAAATTGATTAAGGAATTTTGGATAAAGACTAAAGGGCCCCAACGTGGCAGCCCATAAAGTCTTATAATGTGACTCTTAAGTGCATAAGATAGGCGTCACAATCAAAGGATTATGTGGCTTAGTCATATAAAGTGTGGTACCCACACCCACTTATATAAAAGGTCTCTCAAAATAACAAAAGTTGATGCTTATGACTACATGTACTATGGATGATACTTTGCCTAAAAGCCAACTTCTTTGTCCATCTTGTTATGAGAAATTTAGCTTCTATTTGAATAGTATCTCTAAAAGTACACTATGTTGAGTATAGAAGCATAGAAAGGAAAAAGAAGCGCAAATCCGGATTGATCGAGATGCAATTCTAAGAGAGCATGGTACAATCTTGATCAAGGATATCGTATGAATTATCCCCTACTTCGATCCGCCATTATGTGTTGTCACAATCAACGTGTGTTAAAGGGATTTTCAAGAGAATCGGTTCAGGTATGTTAAGGCTATCCCTTCTTTCCTTCTCGCATGATCCAAATGATACAAATGAAACGAGACAAATACACAACTTTCATAAATGACTCTATTCATAGAAATACTAGGAGTATCTATATTCTTGATTCCTCATGTGCCTTATTATTCTATCATTTGTTCATGGGTCTCAAAAAATACGTAAGTTGATAGAGTTTGTTTCATAATTTTAATTAATGGCATAATGGTCTTATGACATTTCGAGAGATTTTATTATTGTACATCTAATGCATTGCATTCATTTACATTGATCCATGACCAGATGGCATTATATATGCGTATACATGTATATGGGATATGAAAAACAGTTACGGCGTTATATATGCACCACCACCTGATCAGCTGGTATACGTTGATAATTTTTCCCACAGTGGCCGAGATGATATGATGGGAGGCCCTCAGAGGCTTGATGATGTTATGAGCACATGGACCTATGCACGACATGACATTCATACACATATGCATGACACTATAAGTATTTCATGATTTACAGTGTTATCCAGACTTACAAGTTGAGTCATGTACACCATGTTTCTCCCATGTTTTTTATATAATTATTTATGTGCCTTACATACTCGGTGTATTATTCGTACTGAAGTCCTTTGCTGAGGATGCTGCATTCATACCTGCAGGTATAGATAATTAGTTTGACGAGCCCTCATAGTAGACGAGGTTAACATTCATCGAAGGATCGCTAAGACTCCACCTCATTCGGAGTGCAGCCGAGTCTATGAGTTATCGTGTCATAATTTTGCTACAGGCTTATGGGTAGGCCAGTACCCTGTCCCATTCTACGTTAAATACTCTTAGAGGCTTTGTAGACAGAGATTCATTTTGTACAGTATGGCAGAGGCCTTGATGGCCCATATTTATTCATGTTTAAGAAAGATGGTTCAATGTATACAGTATTTTCCCACTTATAGTTATACATTATGAGTTGTAGCCATGTTGGTCCAGTTACCAATGATAGTACGATAAGAAAGATATGTTATGGTAGTACTCGGTTGAGTAAGATACCGGGTGCCCATCGTGACCCTTCGGTTTGGGTCGTGACACTGAGTTTCCTCTTTTGCGACAAGTCTGTTGCTTTTGTGAGTTAGAGTCATGGGCTAGAAGTCTTCGCAAATGCGAAGGAGGGGCCGCATTTGCGATTGGGTATTCGCATATGTGAACAATTTGTTGCATTTGTGACATATGATATGTTGTGAGAGTGATCGCAAATGCTATCATGGTCTCGCATTTGTGGATGTTGCATTTGCGAACAAGAATTCGCAAATGCGATGACTTCAGCTAGGTAAAAGAGGGGAAAATAGGACTTAGCTTATTTTACACCATTTCTCAACCCTAAACACTCTAGAGGTGATTTTCTTGAGAGCTTTTCTTCCTAAAATCATTGGTAAGAATTTTTAATCCACTTTCTTTCAATTCCCCATTACTTTTTATAAGTTTTAACATCAAATCTAGGAATTGCATCCTAGAAATCAGGGATTTGTGTAGAATTTAGGGATTTTATAAATTTGAGATTTAGACCTCAAATTGAGATCGGATTTCGAAATAAATTACATAAACAGGCTCGGGGGTGAATAGGCAATCGAGTTTTGGTCCAGATCTCAAATTTTGACCAAGTGGGCCCGGGGTTGACTTATTTAATTTCATCAAAGATTGAACCATTTTCATTCGTGGTAGTTTCTAAAGATTATTTTAAATTGATTAAATGATATTTGGCTAGATTTGGTTGGTTTGGAGGCTTGTTCGAAAGGAAAAGTGTGGTTGATTGTTGAGTGGTTGTGCAAAGAGGTAAGTGTCGTGTCTAACTTTGATTTGAGGGACTTATGACTTGTTAGTCTATTTGTTACATGAATTATGTGTGGGAAAGACGTATATGCGAGGTGATGAGTGAATATGAATTGTCATGGGATTAAAACATGCGGGATTGGGCTATTTACTTCCACATCTTCATTTATTCCATGTTACCTCTTATTACACGCTTTAATTGCTACACGTTCTAACTTGTTATCCATGCTTTACTTGTTATTTGTTATTTAATTGTTACTTATTTCTATTTGTTCATTTCACACTCAATATCTGCTTATGTGCTACATGTTTGCATTGATTGTATATTTTCGTTGTCTCATGTTTTACTTGCCTTTTATTGTCCTTATATTACTTGATGCAGTTTATTATGTTATCCTGTTTATGTAAACCATTTAGATATTCTGGTGTTAATGTTTTGCCAAGGTTTGGGATTACGAGATATTGGCTATTCTCAGTTTGTACCGGCAGTTTCTTAATGTTCTGCTTGTTTCACTTCTTTTGTGTTGAGATTACGCAACTAGTGGTGTTAAGTTGTTATGTTAATAATTGATATTGGGAACGGGTTGTGCGCTGTAACGGTATTGAAATGAATTGATATTGAGATTGGGTTACACACCGCGACAGATAATAAACATAAGGATTCATCAGGCAAGTAAACGAGAATACATGTAAATGATCAATAAACATCAGGATTCATCTTCTTAAACCGACATGAGCGACTAATTGCGTTTATTCTTGTGCAAGTGTTATATCACAACTCGAGTCTACAAGTAAGAGCAGAAACAATGAATGGCACATAGGAAACAACACAACAAAACGTAAATGTATAACTCACACCAGGTAGGCACATCACTACACAATTATCATCAAAACAATGCCCCCAGGCCATCACAAGTCATTAAAAATAATCCCTGACATAGCCCACCTTGTCTCGCCACGTGCGCAATAATAAAGTAAATGCCCTCCTTGTCTTGCCGCACGCGCATAATAATATTCTTGCCTTGTCTCTCCACATGCGCAAACCCGCATACATATATAGTCCGCCTTATCATTCTGCATGTGAAATTATCAATAACAATAGCACATACAACTCACGCCTGAACACCTCGACAATCCTCTCAACAATATCACGTGTGCCAAAAACATATCAACACAATATAATGACTTGCACCACATGTGCCCATATGCCTCAACATTTCCTCAAAACAAATCCAATACTACAACCACACATAGCCCTCGGCTCAACGACACTGAGTACAATCAACAACAACAATAACACGTGAGTACAACAAGTAAATCAACACAAGAATTACAAAACTTAAAGAGACAGAAGAACGGGCTCAAAATGAAAAGACATGACAAGAAATAATAGTTTCAACAAGAATAACTTAACAATGAGATAAATGGTGTGAACAACGATATCAAATAAGAGTAATTCAACAACATGAGAGATAATGTGTGACAATGATTCCAAATAAAAGTGATCCCAACGATAAAAGAGATAACATGTAACGATGATTCCAAATAAGTACCACTCAATGATAAGGGAGTTAACATGTAATAATGATTCCAAATAAGTACAACTCAATGATATGAGAGATAAAATGTAACAGTGACTTCAAAATAAGGATAAGTCAACAATTGAAGAGATAACAATAACTTCAATTAAGGAAAATCATTTACGGAAGAGATAACATGGCAATAAAGAGGCAACAACTTCAATTAAGGTATATAAGAGTATATTTGGTAACAATGGTAGAACATGAATCAATCAACTTCAAAAATATATGGTATGAAATCGTTTTGGCTAGATTCGAGTAATTTGGAGTTGGATAATCGAGGGAAAGCCCTACTAGTGGATTGAGTTAATGGGTTTTGAGGTATATGTCTTGCCTGTGTGGGGGAATTACCCCTTAGGATTGGTGTTGTTTTGTGATAACTGTGATGTGTGAAAGCCGTGTGAGAGGTGATGAGTGTGTACATTGGCTAGATGTGGAAATTTATCAGTTTTAGCTATGTAGATTCCTTTCATGCCATAATTGAGTTATTTTAACATGTTATCTTCATCATCACTAGTCTATTTTCACATGCTCTACTTGTCTTATCTCTTACTTGTTAATTGCTTTACCTGTTTAGTTGAAGTTCTTGTTGTCTTTAATCCATATTCATTATTTAACCATTGAATTCCTTACCTGAAGTATTATTCATGAAATATCTTGTTGTTGAAAGTGGAATTGAGTTATAAGGGTCGTGATTCACATTGAGGCAAAGTGTTAACTTGTGAAATACTATTCTTGTTGAGTTATTCACTTCCGGTTGTCATTGGTTATACTCTTGTGCACATTGTCATTGAGCCGTGGGCTACTTGTTTTGAAAATACTATTGTTGTTGGTTTCTTGGCAAGGTTGTGATATTGGGAACTTGAGGTACGATTTGTGATACGATGTGATATTGATACGCATGCGGTGGTATAAGGTTTTGGGGTTGAAATGCATGCAGTGAGATAAGGTGGGCTTGATACGCGTGGCTAGTAGGGGAACTACTAGAAGTCACACGGTGTGATAAGGTTGGCTAAAACACGGGATGCTATTTTGGGAAAAATAATTTTCAAAACTAAATGCAAAGGCTCCCGCGGTGATATAAGGAAAGATTGTGAATTATTCTTGTGATTTGAGACTACGAGGCGGTACTTCAATAGTGACTCTTATTGGTACTTTCTAATACTTCACTTGTGTTTGGTTGTTTTGTTTCCTTGACTTACCATTTCTCGTTTTCTCCCGTGATGCATTATTTGCCTTGATTATGTGTAGCTAATTTGGCCTATTCCTTACTTGTTTCATTTCCATTGTTATTATTATTGTACCATTAAATTATTCATCTCATTTCTTATTTATTCCAGTAGTGCATTGTCATGTCCTAGTCACTACTTTACCGAGGTTAGGCTTGGCACTTACTAGGTACCATTATGGTGTACTCATGCTACGCTTCTTCACATCTTTTGTTTTCAGATCCAGGTACCTCCTACCAGGCCAGGCATCAGTGAGCTGAGTTCGTACTTGGAGACTTCAAGGTACACCTGTTGGCGTCCGTAGGCCTCTGACTCACCTTCTATCTATTTCTATAGTTTCTTTCTTTTATTAGATAAAGTTATATAGGGATGACTATGATACCGTTGTCGAGCTTGTGACTCGATATCACCGGGTTTTTGGAAAATTGTATATGTTCAGCATCGATGTTTATTTTATATAGATGTTGAGTATTTAAGAGTTTATTTGCTATTTCAGTTATGTTCCGCATGGTTGTTAGGCTTACCTATACCTAGAGACTAGGTGCTATCACGATATCCTACGGAGGGAAATTGGGATTGTGACAAGTTAGTATTAGAGCTCTAGGTTTATAGGTGTTATGAGTCACACGCAAGTTTAGTAGAGTCTCATAGACCAGTATAGAAACGTCTGTACTTATCTTCGGGAGGCTATGGAACTTTTAGGAAGAGCTTCACTTCTTGATTCCTTATCGTACAAATTTGTTGACTTCGGAATTCTAAATCTTTGTCTTTCTATGCTCTCATAGATGGTGAGGACATGCACAGCTGGATCGGATGATCAGATACCCGTGCCCCCGCTAGATTCGTGAGAGGTCGATGCAGAGGCCGAGGACGGTCATACCAGTACAACTTGTTGTCCCCAGTTCAGCCCGAGGTTAGGGCAACAACTTCTGAGGGGGAGCAGCTCAGGCTTGAGAGGTACAAGAAGTATCACCCTCCTACTTTCAGCATTTTAGCTTCCGAGGGCGCACATGGTTTTCTAGAGGAGTGCCACCGTATCCTCCATACTATGGGTATTGTAGTGTCGAGTGGGGTTGTTTTCACTACGTTCCAGCTTAAGGGAGGGGCTTATAAGTGGTGGCGAGCGTATGAGTTGGGTAACCCGACCGAGGTAGATTTCCTCACCTGGGCTTAGTTCTTAGAGATGTTCATGAGGGACTTTGTTCCCCAGAGCCTTTGTGATGCATGGCGCACAATGTTTGAGAAGTTGCATCAGGGTGCTATGACCGTATTAGAGTATGTTGTCAGGTTCAGCGAGTTGTCCCGACATGCACCAGCTTTAGTCTCCACTATTAGAGAGCGAGTTCGTTGATTTATTGAGGGGCTCAGCCCTGGTATTAGATTCGGCATGGCTCGAGAGTTGGAGACTGACATCCCATACTAACAGTATATGGAGATCGCTTAGATATTGGAGGGTATATGGGCCTAGGAGATAGAGGAGAGGGAGGCCAAGAGGCCTCGAGATTCTGACACATATAATGGAGTATGTTCCCCAGTTGCAACCCATCATGGTAGAGTCTATGTGAGCCGTCCTGTTCATTCAGCACTTCTAACTTCCAGCGACATTCCGGCTATTCCCAAGCCTCAGGTTGCCCATTATGCACCGCCACTGTCTAGTGCACCTCTTACACGGGGTGCTTTTAGCGGTCAGTCCAGCCGATCAGGCCCGAGCCAGTTCCACTAGCCATGTTCTCTGAGATCTTGTTTTGAGTATGGTGACACTCATCATATGGTGAGGGCCTGCCCCAGACTCAGATTTAGTGCTACGATGATCTACGTATAGATGTTTTTATCTCTTCATCTTTGGCGTCTTTCCACATCATCAATAATCCTTACTCGCCTCGCGGTAATCCTTCAGAACCATGGATAATGAAATTCCTTACTCGCAAGGGTGACACTTAGTGTAACTGGAACATACAGTCCCTTAATATTAACTTTGCTCACCTTGCTTGCTTTAGGGAAGCGTCTTCCTGAATAACCTTTAAAGGGTATTCTTCTGTCGTCCATTCTATTATCGCCGGGACACAATCTCTGAAATGCTCATGATGCTGACTTTTACTCGGTCCCTAGTTAATGTTTAGTTTATCTTGTTCATTAGTCCATACTGATTTCTATTACTCTATGGTCAACCTTTTCCTTTTGGTAATCATGTTAGAGTCGCGAACTTATTTCTCGAAATGGGGATATGACTTATGGCCTATACTCCTTTGTTGTCTTAAGGCCTGTCACCTCTCGTCTCTTCCCTTACTTAACTATAGATTCAGTAATACTCTACCATTGTCATCCATGTATCATATCTTACTTATAATGCTTCATTAACTCTCTTCTTATTTCCCGCTAACATTTCTGTCTATCACTTTATTCTGAAAACTTTCACAAGACATTCTTTTGCTTTTAGCTCCCTTTGCTCCATCCACTGGCTCTTCGGGTTGCCTAACATTCTCTCTCTACTAACGATGGGATCCACACTAAGGTAATATTTATCCCTTCAAGGCTTCCAGTGCCTATCTTTGTAGTACTCATATCTAGCTATACTATTTTAGAGTGCACCATCTGGGTGTCTCACAAGGAGATCTATTAGCAAAAACAATCCATTCACCATTTTGGGTTACTCTAACCCAACCGGATCCTCACATCCCGTCCTTTTCTTAAACTACACCTATTAGCCCCCAATAGTGTATAACTGAGATGGGTGTGGCCAATTATACATACCTCTGTTATTGTTGTAGGTAACTCAAAAGGCTTATATTCCTCTGCCTGAATTGTAAATACTGATAATCTTCATTAACTGGGTGCCTCGTACCCTTCTTCATCTTGCTTCTTTTACTTGTTGAAACTTGTATCTATCTTTTGAATCTCTCATTGCTTTATACCGTATTGGTGGATAGATATTCTTACCTTAAGGCTCCTTATCAAGAAGTTTACACGTCTTAGTACACACATGATCTGCTGAAGACCTCACATTTACTCATCATGCGCTTCATACAAAATCGAGTTCCACTGACTCAACTCTTCCACAGTTATATCTCTTACTAATCGTATTTCTAGATGTAGGCATCGTGGTATTATGAATAAGATAGAGTTTAGGAAATTGAGTTCTTACAACTGAGATCTACCACACGATCTAGAGTAAGAAGAAAGAGTGATAGTCCTAAATGCCCTATAGCCTCCTGATTATAAGTGTGGTGCACAACACACCCATAAACAAGACTCTACTAGACACGGCTTGTAGACTCCCTAGGACAGAACTGCTCTGATACCACTTTTGTCACGACCCAACCCGATGGGCCGCGACGGACACCTGGTGTCTTACTCAACCGAGTACCAACGTTACATATCCTTCTTATCATACTGTCATTGGCAAATGGGCCAAACTGTCCGTCATGGGCTAACCAGAATAAACATAGGGGAATACTCAATATAAGACGACCCAATCTGATATAAAACTTATACATTTGACATACAGGCATATAAGACCAAAATAACCACTCGTACACTGAACATAGGCCGACAAGGCCATACAATCCTTTACGTACATGACATCTGTCTACAAGCCTCTAAGACAACATAATTGTCATAAAGGTCGGGACAGAGTCCCGCCATACGAAACATTACACGTCTAAATTATACTGACCAAACAAGCAACCCCAGAGCAAATGGAGTGCACCAACACCTTCCGCTGAACTGATAGCCTACTTGGAGGACTCTCGGCCTATCTATAGGGACCTACGAGCATGAAATGCAGCATCCCCAGGCAAAAAGGATGTTAGTATAAATAATGTACCTAGTGTGTAAGGAATAAAAATCAGTAAATAATAGACATGAGAGAAACATAGAGTAAAAGACTCGACATGTAAGTTCTAATAACTCTGTGAATCATTAATATTTACAACGTCATGCATATGCGTATAAATGTCATACTATGCTTAGGTATATGCATTCATAACATCATCAAGCCTCCGAGGGCATCCCATCATATCATCTCGACCACTGTGGGCAAATCGTCAACGTATACCAGCTGATCATGTGGTATTGTGTTTATAATGCCATAACCTTTTCCCATATCCGATTTACATATATATACATATATACGCCTATATAATGCCATCTGGTCATGGGTCAATGTACATATATAAATGAATGCAATGCATAAGAAGTACGACAATAAAATCTTTCGGAATGTCATAAGACCATTATGCCTTTGATTAATATCATGAAGTAAACTTTGTCAACTTACGTATTTTCTGAGACCCATGAACAGATAATAAAATAATAAGACACATGGGGAATCAAGAACATAGGCATCTCTAGCATTTCTATGAATAGAGTAATTTATGAAAGTTGTGCATTTTCTCGTTTCGTTTGTATTGTATGGATCATGCCAAAAAGGAAAGAAGGGTTAGCCTTAACATACCTGAGCTGATTCTCTTGGCAATCCCTCTAACACACGTCTTTTGCGATGAAACACATAACGGCGGATCAAAGTAGGAAAAAATTGGTATGATGTTCTTGGGAAATATTGTACCGTGCTCTCTTAGAATTGCAAATCTCGTTGCTATTACACCGTATAACTTCGTGTGAAATTTTATTTAAGCTTCATCCATCACTTGGAAGACCTCGCTTTCATTCATATGGCGTAACAACATTTCATTGTAAGTTTCAACACTATTATACTGGATATAAAAGTGGCTTGCAATTCAACCAAGCTCAGTGCAATAAAAGTTCCCACTTTTCCTTCTGATCAGCCTTTGCATAGGCTTAAGTCATCTTCCTATCTGCGGCTCCTGGTATTAGTTATTACTTTAGTATTTCATAGCCGCTATGGAATATCCGTGATACCATCATCTAATAATTCAATCCATTGTCTATGACCGGGACTCAATTATTTCTTTTAACTTACACTGGATTCTTCTACGACTGTATGATTTTCAACATATATGCTGCATGGATAATACTCCAAAATCTTGAGGGCGTTCATAACGTAATTATCTCTGGATAATTGATCGAATAATTTATTTCGTTACTTCTCAGCTTTCTTTAAACGTTGGCAATTACTTTTCCTGGACTTTCTGCCCCCTTGTTGCGTGCATACTTATCTTATCTTAAATCCCACGCATGCCGGAATTTTCGTACAACTCATACGATCTCGAATATTACTTTTGATTTTTACTTCACGTTCATTAGCTACGGTAGGTGCCACTTTCTTATGGAGTGCATACAATGTTGTAGTGAGACTTCTTTTACATGACCATTTCTCTTTCAAGTTACTATGTTTAGGTTGAGGCCTTCTTCCTTATTTTCTCAGCTAGTCTTTCGTTATAGTACTTAGGGAGGATCCTCTGACTCTTGTAAAGCTGCGAGCTTATTACATCATATACTTGACGGAAATTTTGATGTTCTTCCTCGCCTATAATTATCCGTAGTTACTAATTTCCATGCCCTTGTGGTTGCAGGGTTGCTCCTGAACTAAAGTTTTGATTGTCTTCCCAGTGAGACTATCTTTTATTTCCATAACATCCACCTGCACAACCATCTAGAGGTGGAGGTCGGGTAGGTAGAGGTCGCCCTTGAGAGGGAGGGCAGGCCATATATTATGCTCTTCCTACTAGGACGAAGGAGGTTGCATCTGTCTCAGTTATCAGAAGTATTGTTCCGGTTTGTCATAGAGATACATTAGTCTTATTTGATGTAGGCTCCACTTATTCCTATGTATCATCTTACTTTGCTCCATATTTGGGTATATCCCATGATTCTTTGAGTTCTCCTGTCTATGTGTCCACATTGTTGTTGATTGTGTGTATCAGCCGTGTTTAGTTGTTCTTGGCCGTTTTGAGGCCAGAACTCACCTATTGTTACTCAGTATGATAGATTTTGATGTTATCTTGGGTATGGACTGGTTGTCTCCCTATCATGCTATTCTTGAATGTCACGCCAAGGCGGTGACGTTAGCGATGCCAGGGTTGCCATAGTTGGAGTGGAGGGGGTACTTTGGATTATGTTCCTAGCATGGTGGTGTCTTTCCTTAAGGCACATCGGATGGTTGGAAAGGGATGTGATGCATATCTAACATATGTGAGAGTCGTCAGTGTTGATACTTCTACCGTTGAGTCAGCTCCGGTACTGAGGGACTATCTATATGTATTTCCAACGGATCTTCCGGGCATGCCACCCGATAGGGATATCAATTTTGGTATTGATCTGTTGTCGGGAACTCAGTCCATTTATATTCCACTATATCGTATGGCCCCTACGGAGGTGAAAGAGTTAAAGGAGCAGCTGTAATAGTTGCTTGATAAAGGTTTCATTTGTCCCAGTGTATCACCTTGTGGTGCTCTGGTCTTGTTTGTAAAGCAGAAGGATGGTTCGATGCTCATGTGTATTGGTTATCAATAGTTTAACAAGGTTACAGTGAAGAACATGTATCCATTGCCACTCATTGATGACCTATTTGATCATCTACAAGGTTCTAAAGTGTCCTCAAAGATTGACTTGCGTTCAGGCTATCATCAGTTGAAGATTCGGGAGCCGGATATTCCAAAGACTGCCTTCAGGACTCGGTATGGTCATTACGAGTTCCTTGTGATGTCATTTGGGCTAACCAATGCCCCAGCAACATTCATGCACTTGATGAACAATGTATTCTTGATCTATATTGACTCATTCATCATTGTGTTTATTGATGACATCTTGGTGTACTCCCGGAGTCGTGAGGATCATGGGCAGTACCTGAGGACCGTGCTTCAGAACTTGAGATAAAAGAAGTTGTATGCAAATTTTCAAAGTGCGAGTTTTGGCTTGATTCAGTTGCATTTTTGGGTCATGTAGTGTCGAATGAGGGAATTAAGGTGGATCCGAAGAAGATTGAAGCAGTTCATAGTTGTCCCAGACCATCTTCAACTACTGTGATCCATAGTTTTCTTGGTTTGGCAGGGTATTACCATCGATTCGTTGAGGATTTCTCATCTATCGCTAAACCTATGACCTGATTGACCCAGAAGGGTGCTCCGTTCAGGTGGACTGAGAAGTGTCAGGAGAGCTTTCAAAAGCTTAAGACTGCTTTGAATATATAACTAGTATTGGTGTTGCCTACGGGTTTGGGGTCTTATACTGTGTACTATGATGCGTCGCGCGTTGGCCTCGGCACGGTGTTGATGCAAGACGGGTGATTACCTACGCATCTAGACAGCTGAAGGTTCATGAGAAGAACTATCCTATCCATGACCTTGAGTTAGCAGCTATTCTTCATGCCCTAAAGATTTGGCGGCACTATTTGTACGGTGTCCCTTGTGAGGTCTATACCGACCACCGGAGTCTACAATATCTGTTCAAACAGAAGGATCTTAACTTGCATCAACAGAGATGGTTAGAGTTGCTTAAGAACTATGATATCACCATTCTGTATCATCCCTGGAACACTAATGTGGTGGCCGATGTCTTGAGTCGTAAGGCAGAGAGCTTGGGCATTTTAGAATATCTACCGGTAGCGGAGAGGCCGTTAGCATTAGATGGTAAGGCCTTGGCCCACCAGTTTGTTAGGTTGGACATTTTAGAGCCAAGTCGAGTTTTGGCATGTGTCGTTTCTCGGTCTTCGCTATATGATCGTATAGAAGAGCGTCAGTATGATGACCTTCATCTGCTTCTCCTCAAGGACAGAGTTCAGCACGACGATGCCAAGGAGGTCACTATTGGGGATGACGGTGTGTTACGGATGCATGGCGGGCTATGTGTGCCCAGTGTAGATGGTTTGCGTGAGTTGATTCTTCTGGAGGCCCACAGTTTGCGGTACTCCATTCATCCGGGTGACTCTAAGATGTATCAAGATTTGAGGCAGCACTATTGGTAGAGGACGTTGAAGAAAGACATAGTAAAGTATGTAGCTTGGTGCTTAAATTGTCAGCAGGTGAAGTATGAGCGTCAACGGCCATGTGGATTCCTTTAGAGACTAGAGATTCCAGAGTGGAAATAGGAGTGGATTACTATGGATTTTATTGTTGGGCTCCCACGGACTCAGAGAAAGTTCGATGCAGTATGGGTGATTGTGGATAGGTTGACCAAGTCAGTTCATTTCATTCCAGTGGTGACTACTTATTTTTCAGAGCAGCTGGCCGAGGTCAATATTTGCAAGATCTTCAAACTTCATGGCATGCCGCTATCCATCATCTATGATCGAAGTACGCAGTTTACATCGCGGTTCTGTAGGACAACGTGAGTTAGACACACAGGTTGAGTTGAGTACAACATTTCACCCTCAAACGGATGGACAGTCAGAGCGAACTATTAAGATATTGTAGGATATGCTCCGTGCATGTGTGATGGGTTTTGGGGGTTCTTGGGATTAGTTCTTGCTGCTTGCTGAGTTTTTCTACAACAACAGCTACCAGTCAAGCATTCAGATGGTTCCGTATGAGGCCTTGTGTGTGATGCGGTGTCGGTCTATGATGGGTTGGTTTGAGCCGGGTGAGGCTAGTCTATTAGGTACAGACTTGGTTCAGGATCTTTGGAAAAGGTTAAATTGATTCAAGATCGGCTTCACACAACCCAATCTAGACAGAAGAGTTATGCGGATCGAAAGGTTCGCGACATTGCATTTATGGTAGGGGAGCGGGTCTTGCTCGGGGTTTCGCCCATGCAGGGCATTATAAGGTTTGGGAAGAAGGGCAAGTTGAGCCCTAGGTATATTGGACCTTTTGAGATTCTCAAGAGGATTGGAGAGATGGCCTACAAGCTTGCACTGCCACCTAATCAAGCTGCAATTCATCCAGTATTCCATGTTTCTATGCACCGGAAGTATCACAGTGATCCGTATCATGTATTAGACTTTAGCTCAGTCCAGTTGGACAAGGATTTGTCTTACGGTGAGGAGCCGATGGCCATTTTGGACAGGCAGGTCCGAAAGTTGAGGTCGGAGAACATTGCTTTAGTGAAGGTTTAGTGGAGGGGTCAACCAGTCGAGGAGGCGACTTGGGAGACCAAGCATGATATGCGTAGCCATTATCCTCCTCTTTTCACCACTTGAGGTATGCTTCTATACTCGTTCAAGGACGAACGTTTGTTTTAAGAGGGGGAGAATATACCGACCCGACCGTTTGTTTTGAGTATTTTATCCCTGATCCCCGATTTATTTCATCCTCTATGTTATATTGTGATTATGGGTCTTGCCGGGGTGTTTGGTTTTTGTTTCAGGTGAGTTTCGTAGTGAAATGGGACACATAGTCCCTAAGTTAGAGTATTCAATTATAAGAGTTGACCGTAGTTTGCCTTTTGTGTAGATGACTCTGAAATAGAGTTTTGACTGTTCTAATAGCTCTGTATGGTGATTTTAGACTTAGGAGCGTGTCCGGATGTTGATTTGGAGGTCCGTAGGTCGTTTCGACATGAATTGGCGAAAGTTGGAATGTTGAAGATTTGGAAAGTTGGAAAGTTTGACCGGGAGTTGACTTTATTTATATCAGGGTTGGATTTTGATTCCAGAAGTTGGAATAGGTCTTTTATGTCATTTATGATTTGTGTGCAAAATTTGAAGTCAACGGGAGTTTGTTTTGGTATGAATCGGCATTAGTTTTGAAATTCAGAAGTTCATAAGTCCATAAGGCTTGAATCGACATGCAATTCGTAGTTTTATTATTGTTTGATGTGATTTGATGTTTTGAGTGTGTTCGTATGATGTTTTAGGACTTGTTGGTATGTTTGGTTGAGGTCTCAGAGGCCTTGGGTGTAATTCAGACCATCTTCGGTGCATTTCGGAACCTTGAGGATTGCTGAAGCTACTGGTTTTCTACAAGTATCGATTCATTCTACGCATTGGCGAAGGTTCTCCCGCATTCATGTAGGGTCTTCAGGGGTTGCTGGAATTTTACCCTTTGCGTTTGTGAAGGTGAGGATGCTATCTAGAGGCTTATCTAGGTTATTCATCGCGAACGCTAAGTTTAATGGCGCTCGCGTATAAGAAAAGCCGGCAGGGGGACCCTGGACATTTTGTCTACGCGTTCGCGAATGAGGATTCATGTTCACGAAGCTTGGGATTGTTTGGTCATCGTTTTCGCGAGGGGGTTCTCGCGTTCGCGTAAGAGGAATTTTAGCAGCAACATAGTTTGTGCTTCGCGAATTCGAGAAATTTTACGCGATCGTGAAGAAGAGAACGTGGGCATTAGAATTTAAAGTTCAAAACGTGGGTTTCATCTCATTTTTCGTAATTCGGACCTAGAGAGCTCGGTGTGAGGCGACCTTTCGAGGGTTTTTCAAGAAAATCACCGGGATAAGTGATTCTAGCCCGGATTGGGCTATATTTGACGAATCCATTACTATTTTCATCATCTAATTAGGGATTTGAGTTTTAAATTTGGGCAAAAAATTGTGAAAACTTCCTAGACTAAATTTTGAGGTTTTGAAAGGAGATTTGAGGTCGAATTTGAGTAATTCTTGCATGGTACTCATTAGCGAATGGGTGTTCAGACTTTTTAATTTTGGCCAAGTTCCGAAATGCAGTCCGGGTTGACTTTTTATTTCTTTGCAAAGATCGTAACTTTATTATTCGAATTAGCTTCATACAATCTATATTTATTGTTTGCAGTTATTTTGGCTAGATTCAAGCCGTTTGGAGTTGGATAATCGAGGAAAAGGCCTACTAGTAGATTAAGTTAGCGTGTTGTGAGGTAAGTGTCTTGCCTAACTTTATGTAGGAAAATTACCTCTTAGGATTGGTGTTGTTTTGTGATAGTTGCGATGTGTGAAAGCCGTGTACGCGAGGTGACGAGTGTGTACACGGGCTAAATGTGGAAATTTACCTGTTTTAGCTATGTATATTTCTTTCATGCCTTAATTGAGTTATTTTAACATGTTATCTTCATCATCACTAGTCTATTTTCACATGCTCTACTTGTCTTATCTCTTACTTGTTAATATCTCTGCATGTTTAGTTGAAGTTCTTGTTTCCTTTATTCCATATTCAATATTTAACCATTGAATTCTTTATTTGAAGTTATTATTATTGGAATATATTGTTGTTGAAAGTGTCATTGAGTTATAATGGCCATGATTCACATTGAGGCAAAGTGTTAATTAGTGAAATTGTAAGGCCCCGTAAAATTTCGCAAATGAATTTAGGTTTTCGTGGTGCCAGAGTAGGCTTATGTGTTTGAGGATCGCGGCTCGGACATTTTGGGTTGAACAATGCACTGGGGAGTAAAGGAAAAAATTTGGGCAGAAAAATGCTGTTATGCGGCCCACTATGCAGCTGCAGAATCACTCTGCGGACCGCATAATGGGCGCAGAGTGAGGCAGGAAAGGGGCAGTTTTGGATGCCATTCTGCGGTCGACTATGCGACTGCAGAATAGGTCTGCGGGCCGCATAGTGACCGCAAACCCAGGCAGACGGCATCCGTTTTTGGGCACCAATTTTTGCTGCCAATATGCGTACCGCATATCAATTCTGCGATCGCATATTCGACTGCAGATCCTGTTCCGGAGCTTCATTTTTGGGTTTTTATAATCCGACCCTACTTCATTAAATGCACGCAATGGACCATTTTTGAGCTAAAATCTAATGTTTTAGAGAGAAGTGAGAGTGTTTTAGAGAGAGAGGAAACCCTAGGCTAATTTTCATCAATCTTTGCTCAATATTTAGGGAAATGCACAAGGAAAGCTCACAAGGTCTTCATCCTAGAGGTAAGATTCTATACCCTAACCCTCAATTTCGAAGGTTAACTAGAAATGGGTAATTGGTAAGATAATTCTTAGGTACGAGAGTTGGTTATTTTGCATGCATGTGTTATCAAGGGGTGTAAAAAGATTGTTGAGCTAAAATGGTAAAAAATGCATTGTGGGATTATGGAATCCTCCAAAAAAGGACCTTGAAACCTTAATGCACACCTAGTGTTTGATAAAATGCTCAAATGAGCTACAACCATGAGCCTCTTCCTAATTTTGGTTCAATTTGTTATATTTCTCAAATTGATTGAAGTTGCTAAGAATTCCGGAACATTTTAGAGTTTAAAGAAGCTCCATTGAGGTATGTTGGCTAAACTCCTCTTCTAGAATTGAATCCCACGGTATTCATGTAATTTATGTAAGTTTCGAGTTGTTCATTATAAAAGCGGCTATTCCGAATAAGCTTGTGTTGAAAGGTATATGTTCAATATGCATCCCCAAAATGTTTTTATATTTTTATGTTATCATTTGAGAATATGTTCAAAGTATGGGCTGTGCATTAATAACATTGCGACTTCAAGTCAAGTTCAAACGAAGGCTATTATGCCGAATTTTATGAAAAACCTCTATGTGCCTAAGACTCTTAATTGTTCACATGTCTGCTAGAAACATTGATTTGAAATGCCTTGTTGTAGATAATGATGATGATGTTTGAAAGTGAAAAAGGTGAGCATGAAATATTAAATACGGTCGACGTGCCAATAATGAATTTATAATTGTGGCCACTAGTGCCAATGAAATGAAAATATGTGAAAGAAGTATGAAATGAGATGATTGGTATAAGAAGGATGATGTCTCTATTGAGACGGCCTAGCCGATCGGGTCGTGATCGGACGCCATGCCGCACACATGGTGGTGATTGTGCTGGAAATTATGATTATGGTTGATATCTCTAATGAGATGGCGTAGTCGATCGGGTCGTGATCGGATTCTGTGCTAAAAGTACGGTGGTATTGGTATTGTGAATATTGGAATCGTGAATGGTACCATATTGGTACTAAAGACCTCCCAACTTAAAATCTGGAAATTTATTTGAACATTGCCTTGATCCTAATCTGAGGTTTGATGTTGTTTGAGGCTTCAGTGATATTATGATTGTACTTGCTCGTATTATTTATCATTCTATTGAGAGGGTGTTTTGTCATTCATACTAGTACTATTCCATATGTACTAACATCTCTTTTGCCGGGGGCGCTGCATTTTCAATGGATGCAGGTGGTTCCACACCAGGAGACATCGATCAGTGATAGCGGTACACTCTCTTCCCAAAAGACTTGGTGAGCCCCACTTCATTTCGGGGTTATGTATCTTTTGTTCCTTGTGTATTATGCTTGAAGTATAGCCGGGGCCTTGTTACCGGCATTTTCATAATACTCTTCTGTATCTATTAGAGGCTTTGTAGATATAGTGTGGGTTGTATATTGGTGTTGGGGAAGTCAAACAATGTTATGTTGTGTTTGAATTACTTGTTCCACTTTAGACCATGAAAATGTGTGTGAAATTTGAGACTCTAAAATGAAGTAACTAATGGTAAGAAATTGGTATTGCAGAAATGACCTCTTTATTGTTTGATTAATGAAAATATGTATTCTCTTTATTCATGAATGAGTTTGGGTAGAAGGAAATCTAAAAGGCTTACTCGGCCGGGTTAACTCGGTTGAGCGCCGGTCGCGCCCCCTGAGTTCGGGGCGTGACAGAAATACTATTCTTGTTGAGTTATTCACTTCTGGTTGTCATTGTTGATACTTTTGTGCACATTATGGTTGAGCCATGGGCTACTTGTTGTGAAAATACTATTGTTGTTGGCATCTTGGCAAGGTTGTGGTATTGGGCACTTGAGGTGCGATTTGTGATACATTGTGATATTGATACGCATGCGGTGCTATAAGGTTTTGGGGTTGAAATGTGTACGGTGAGATAAGGTGGGCTTGATACGTGTGGCTAGTTGGGGAACTACTAAAAGTCACGCGGCGTGATAAGGTGGGCTAAAACGCGGGATGCTATTTTGGAAAATATAATTTCAAAACTAAATGCAAAGGCTCCCGCGGTAAATATAAGGAAATATTATGAATTATTCTTGTGATTTGAGACTACGAGGTGGTACCTCAGTAGTGACTCTTGTTGGTACTCTCTAATACTTCACTTGTGTTTGGTTGTTTTGTTTTCTTGACTTACCATTTCTTCTTTTCTGTCGTGATTCCTTATTTGCCTTGATTTTGTGTAATTAATTTGTCATATTCCTTACTTGTTTCATTTCATTGTTATTATTATTGTACCGTTAACTTATTCATCTGGTTTCTTATTTATTCCAGTAGGGCTTTGATCTGACCTCGTCACTACTCTACCGAGGTTAGGCTTGACACTTATTGGGTACCATTGTGGTGTACTCATGCTACGCTTCTGCACATATTTTGTGCAGCCATGTACCTCCTACCAGTCCTGGCATCAGTGAGCTGAGTTCATACTTGAAGACTTCAAGGTAGACCTGCTGGTGTCCGCAGGCCTCGGAGTCACCTTCTATATATTTCTATATTTTCTTTCTTTTATTTAATACAGTTGTATAGGGATGACTATGATACCGTTGTAGATCTTGTGACTCGATATCACTAGGTTTTGGGGAAATTGTATATGTCGAGTAGCAAAGTTTATTTTATATAGATGTTGATTATTTAAGAGTTTATTTTGTATTTTAGTTATATTCCGCATGATTGTTAGGCTTACCTAGTCTTAGAGACTAGTTTCCATCACGACATCCTACGGAGGGAAATTGGGGTCGTGACACAAATTGACTCTCAAAAACTGAAATTCTTATTTTTAGAAATAAGACAAAGTTTCCCCAAATTTTCACTTTGATTCACATGATTTTGATATTGCAATCTAAGATTTATTGATGGAATATAATTAGAAATAGACTGGAATCACTTAGCCAAAGTTTGTAGATGAAATCCTTCTTCAAAATTGCCTCATACCGAGTCTAGGTTTCCCAAATATGAAAATGAGGCTAAAATCCCGTCCCTCAACTTTTGTCCAGTTGCAGGTGTCGCAAATTCAACCCGGGGTTTGCAAATGCGAAGAAACCATCGCAAATGCGAAGTCCCTCACACCCCTGTTGTCATTGCAAATGAGATGAGAGGTTCGCAATTGCGAACAGTGGACCTTCACAAAAGCGATCAAATGATCGCAAATGTGATAACTGTTAAGACCAGACCCTTTCGCATATGCGAATTCGCAAATGCGAACACAGCAGATTCTAGCCAAACATCGCAATTGTGACTCATATCTCGCAAATGTGTGACTTTAGCATCAGATCTCATCAACGGATTTCTACTCTTCCAAACATTCCGAAACACGTCCGAAACTCACTCGAGCCCTCGGGGATCCAAATCAAATATCGACACAAGTCTAAAAACATAATACAAACTTGCTCGCACAATCAAATCACCAAAATAACATCCAAAATCACGAATTAGACCTCAAAACACATGAATTCAACATAAAACTCAAGAACGTCTAAAAACACAACCGCGCGTTTGATTCCTACCAAATCAATTCGGAATGACGTCAAACTTTGTGGACAAGTTCCAAATGACAAAATGGACGTATTCCAAGTCCGGAAACAGAAATCCAAACACGATAGCTATGAAGTCAACATGCTGTCAAACTTATAAATATTCAAAGCCTTAAAATTGCCAACTTTCGGCAAAACAACACAAATCAACCTATGGGCCTCCAAATTTGATTCCAAGCATACGCCTAAGTCCAAAATTACAATATGACCCTATCAGATCCATCAAAATACCATTCTGAGGTCGTTTTCATAAAAGTCAAACCTCGATCAACTTTTTCAACTTAAGCTTCTGAAGTGGAATCACTCATCTGAATTCATTTTGAAACATCCAAAAATCTAATACAACCATGCACACAAGTAATAGAACACAATATGAAGTCATTCATGACCCCAAATCACTGAACATATTACTAAAGATCAAAACAACCGGTCGGGTCATTACATATTATTATTATTATTATTATTCTATTTTAAATTATAAAAATAGTTAATGGATTATCTAACATTGGCTTGCCTATAAAATAGATGATAGGCTCCATCACGACCTAAGGGTTGGGATTTCGGGTTGTGTCAAACTTCAAGTACACTTTTTTTCCATGAAACATATTTCTTTCAGTAGAGCTTTGCTTCTACCTGTTGCACCCTATTTTGCACTAGTCAAAACAAGATTCAACTTGTGATTTCTCTGTTATTGATGAAAGAGAGTCGTCACATAATATTTAAAGATATACTATGGTACCTATTTAATTACTAAGTCATATTCTTTAGTAGTCTGCTAACCGGTGAGATTATGGGTAAGGATTCTTGTTCTTCTAAGAGGAAGGTGTTAGGCACCCTTTAAAATCTACCTAAGGCAGCTCCATAGGACTTAGACTAGATTTAGAATTAATTATTTATACTATGCCTTAACTAGTGTTCTAAAGATATGGCTTACCGTATATTAGGACATAATTCTTACAAAGGGTGTAGTTTAAAAGGGCATGAATTTATAGAGGAAAATAATGTTCGTGCATATATACTTGAAAAGAGCTTTTGAAAAGAGATATAGTGTCACGACCCAATTCCATACTAGGTTGAGACTGCACCTAACGCTGCCGTTAGGCAAGCGCACAAGCAAAACTACTATTTATTTATCCCTTTTCAACATATTTTTAATTACACTAAATTTCATGTATCTGTGATAAGTCTTTTTAAACAAAATATCAACATCATAAGTACATAGTCTACGGTGATAGAAATGATAAGTACAACAATACATAAGTGCTACAAATCCCCAAAACCCAGCGTAACAAGTACATGAGCAATCTAGAGAATATACAAACTACTAAAACTACTGTCTCAAAGTAATACACAAAAATAGTAAATAAGAAGGAAAGAGACTCCGGTGCTGCGGATCATGGCAAGCAACTCACCCCTAAGTCTCCATAGATGATCGGCTATGCGCCCACATGACCTCTGGTGGAACTTGTCTCGGTACCTGCACATCAGTGCAGAAGTGTAGCATGAGTACGAAGAACAACACGTGCCCAGTAAGTATCTAATCTAACCTCGAAGAAATAGTGACGAGGGGTCGACTTGACAGTTACTAGAGGTCAATAATAATAATGAAAGTGCATAAAGTAGACATGGTGAACATACAACAGGTATCAATGAGGAAAATAAAAGCAACGACAATAAATACAACAGGAGTCCGTAACACATCACCAACATCTCATAATTGGTCGTGAAGACCCTAACTCAATTATATCAAAACTGGAACCCTTTTTGATTATTAAGCACGAAGTTGCCGAGGCAAACGACCCGATCCCATAAGAATAGTGGTACTTAGTACTGGCAAGGTAACTGCCCGATCCCATCAGAATAGTGTTACCATCATACTGCCGAGGCGAACGAACCGATCCTATAAGAGTGGTGTTACCATACTGCCGGGGCGAATGGCCCGATCCCATAAGAGTGGTGTTACTATACTGCCGAGGCTAATGGCCCGATCCCACAAGAGTGGTGTTACTATATTGCCGAGGCGAACGGCCTTATCCCATAAGAGTATAGGAGTTTACCTCGCTCGCGGAAGTACTTGCAGTGCGAGAGGACATGGATTTTTCATAGTTATTAAGTATTTCTCAATTTTCCAAAAATAGGAAGGCTAAGTTGATAATTGTACCTTTAAAATCCGTAGTCTCAGCTCTATTCAAGACAGTTAATATGCATGATAAATACAACAGTACAATTAAAAGCATGATATGGATCTAAGTCTACACGGACATATCATGGAATATAGCTACGCACGGACTCTCGTCACCTCGTGCGTACATAGCTCCCCATAAAACTAATACACAACAAGATACACCTAAGGGGATGAGTTACTCTTACAAGGTTAGGCAAGAGACTTACCTCGTTTCCAAGCTTACTTCAGGTCCGCTAATCCGTTCTAAAAGCCCCAAGTCGTTGCCGAACAATTTGAAACTAGTCAAATATTATATAATTTAATCAATATATGCTCAAAAGTTCATACGTTAGCTATTAGACTAATTACCCAACCCAAATTGGAAGATTCTTAAAAGTTTCCCCCGGGCCCACGTGACCGAATCCCGGAAACTTTTGAAGATAAATGTTACTCATAGCCTTACGAACTCAAATATATAATTTTTACTTAATTCCATAACCAGTTTTGTGGTCACATCCCATTTTTACCAAAACCATAGGTTATTCTCAAAATCTAATTAATTTCACCATTTTTCCATGTTAAATCTACATGTGATTTGCGTATTTAGCTAAAGATTTGATAGGGATCACTTACCTCTTGATGTTGATGAAATCCCTCCACAAAATTCTCTCAAAATTGCCTAAGACCAAGTGGGAAATGAGGGAAATAAAACTAAGTCCCGTAATAAAAAACTCTTGCACCAGTCGCAGATTTTGCATTTGCGACATCTAGTTCGCAGATACGAAGGTCGCAAATGCGACATCTAGTTCGCAAATGTGAAGTTCGCAAATGCGACAAAACCGTTGCAAATGCGAAGGTTGGCCATCTCAGCCATGGTCGCAATTGCGACCAAGAACTTCGCAAATGCGAAAGGGGGCAGTTCGCAAAAGCGATAGGATCTTCGCAAATACGAAAGCCTCAGTGCCTTCCCAACTTTGCAAATGCGAAGGGTTCCTCGAAAATTGTCACGACCCAAAATCCCGCCACAGACGTCATGATGGCACTTAGTCTCTAAGACTAGGTAACCCGATTTTATTACAATTCAAGACTTTTTTTGTTTAAACCAACAGCAAAAATAATTACAAATATAACAACCTCCCAAGACTGGTAATACTGAGTCACGAACTCTAACTGAATACATAAAATGATCTCAAGGATCGAATACTCAATACCGTTTGAATAATAAATAACAGTACAATAAAATGTAAAGACTCCAAGGAACTGCGATGACCAAGCAGCTCTACCTTGAATCCTTGCGATCCCACTCTAACTCTGTTCGAGTCCAATATCTCCAATGCCTGGCTCTATACAAAAAATGTGCAGAAGTATAGTATGAGTACACCACAGTCGGTACCCAGTAAGTATCAAGACTAACCTCAGTGGAGTAGAGACGAGGTACAGTCAAGACACTCACTAGTCTAATAACCTGTGCAATATAGTATACAAAATAATAGGAAACAAATAACGATAAGGGAAACACAAATCAACCAGTGATATCAAGAACACTATTAATATTGCTCAACAAATAATAAATACAAGTACACCCAATTAAATCAAGTTCTTCAAATAAATATCTTTCACATATATTTCTTCCAAATAACTATCTTTCAAATATAATTTCCTCAAATAAATATCTTTCAAATGTAATTCTGTCAATAAATCTTTTTTAAATATAATTTCCTCAAATAAATATCTTTCAAATACAATTCCTTCAAATACTACTTTTTTGAATAAAAATCCTTCCAAATAAATATTTTGAATATAATTCTTTCAATTAAAAGTCATCATGTGACACCTCATTTCATAATTATAAAAATACGGGTCTCAGCCTTTTTTATATTTTCACGGCACTTCGTGCCCATAATTAAATCATCATATTTCCCCGGAACCTCATGCCCATTTTTCATATCACATCTGCCCGGACAGTTCACGTGCCAATAATAAAACCATCATATTTTCCCCGGCACTTTGTGCCCACGTTTCATATCTTAACTGCACGGATAATTCACGTGTCAATATCATCATTATTTACTCACGGTACCTCGTTCCCACATTTATTTTCATAATCCGTCTGGCAATAGCCACAGGCTCCCAGTTTCAACATAAATCAGACTATTATCAATTTATCAACAACAAGACAAATTACACAAGGTATAAAAATAAACACAAGAAAAATCACAACATCACATAAAATCACCAATGCAACCACTTCACATCATCACATATCATCCCTGACAATAGCCACCCTTATCACTCCTATAATATCCTCCATTATCCCTCCACCCTGACAATATCAATAGCCACCCTTATCGCTCCTATTGCCACCCTTATCTCTCCTATAGCCACCCTTATTACTCCGCCCAGAGAATATCCCAACACACATAACAATAGTGAAATGCCACCCTTATACCCACATAATCTCAACAGTGAAATGCCACCCTTATACCCACAAAATAATAACTCAAATAGCACAACAATTTACACAGAATATTATCACGGCAACATAACAAAATCAATTCATATCACGTTTTGTCCAATGGCCACAACCAATTCCAAAGATATAACAAAATCAATTAATTTCATAACAAATAACCCAAGGCTCAACACATTGTGTATAAAAACTCAAAACAATCAACGGGGATAGAAATTAATCAGCATAGGATAACGCCTTCATTAATCCAAATTTTGATAATTACATTAACACTTAATCTTAAGCTTGTTTAATCAATTATTTGCATAGGAAAAATTCATAATGAAATTAAATTCTAAGAAATATCAAACCATCGAACTCACGGAATTCACATAAATATACAAGTAATAATTACATCTTATTTTCATATAAAAACAAGTTCAATAAATGTGATTCGAGGCATGGCAATTAGATGATTAAATATATGCTAACAATTATCCAATTTACTACACAATAAGCCCAAGAATTTAACTCAATAAATTTTGCACATATAAGCCCGGGTACGTACTCGTCACCTCGCGTACACGACTTTTCACATTTCACAAATGGCACATAAGACTCGATGCCTAGGGTAATTCCCCCACTTGAGGTTAGGCAAGACACTTACCTTTTTGAAGTTATGCCGATATTTCAAAAATAGCCTTCTTGCTTGAATTGACCTCCGGATAGCTCAAATCTATCCAAATTAATTGTATAACTTCATTAAAATTCATCGAAAACAATTCTGGATAATAGAACGTCGACTTAAAAGTTTATTCCAAAAAGTCAACACAAGTCAATGCGGGGCTCGCCTCTCGGAACCCGACATAATTTTCATGAAACCCAAACACCCATTCCGATACGAGTTCAACCATATCAATTTTATCAAATTCCGATAACAACCGACCTCCAAATCTTATATTTTCATTTTTGGAAGAGTTTTTACAAAAATTCTCATTTCCTCCATTAAACTCGAATTAAACAATGAATATAACCATAGATTCATGAAATATAATCACTTTAGGACATAGAACACTTACCCAAGTCAAAGTCTTGAAGAACTCCAACAAAATCGCAATCGAAAAATGGCGAAATGATCATTTTTGGTCCTTAACATTCTGCCCAGTTTCGCACCTGCGGGTAAATATGCCGCATCTGCGCACATCGCTTATGCGATGGCCAGTGCGCACCTGCGATGGGTTCCGCTTTTGCGCCTCCTCTGCCCACTTCTGCAATCATGCAGGTGCGGGAAATTCTTCGCACCTACGGCCTCAGTACAGCCCAGCCAATTTTGCTTCTGCGAGCTTCATCTCACTTCTGCGATGGTCGCACCTGTGCCCATAATTCCACAGGCGCGATTCCAACAGCTGCTGCCATTTTCAAGCAGCTTCCTTCAAGTCCAAATTGCTCCATTAATCTTCCGAAATCCACCTGAGGCCTCCGGGGCCTCAACAAAATATACCAACATGTCCCAAAATACAATACCAACTTAGTCGAGGCTTCAAACCACGTCAAACAACGCCGAAATTACGAATCTCGCATCGAATCGAATTATCAGTTTTCAAATTTTCAAACTTCTATATTTTGCGCCGAAACATATCAAATCAATTCGGAATGACTTTAAATTTTGCACACAATTCAAAAATGACGTAATGAAGCTATTCCAATTTCCGGAATCAAAATCCGACCTCGTTATCGAAAATTCCACCTTCGGTCGAATTTTCCAAAATCTTCTACTTACCAACTTTCGCCAAAATGCATCGAATTATCTTACGGACTTCCAAATCCAAATCTGAACACATGCCTAAGTCCGAAATCATCATATGAAGCTATTGACACCATCAAAATGTTATTCCGGGGTTGTTTTCTCAAAAGTAAACTCCCCGGTCAACTCTTTCCATTTAAGCTTCTAAATAAGAATTGTTTTTTAATTTAATTCCGAATCTTTCGAAAATCAAACTCGACCACACCTGCGGGTCATAATACATATTGCGAAGCTGCTCGAGACCTTAAGTCACTAAACGGGGCGTAAATTCTTAAAATGACAAGACGAGTTGTTATAGAAATGCGAACAAACTTCGCATTTGCGATACCTGAGGCACCAGCAAAAAAAGCAAGAAAACCCCCTCCGAACCCGTCCGAAACTCACCCGAGCCCTCGAGGCTCCACACCAAACGTCCACAAAAGTCTACAAATATCATATGAACTTGGTCATGCGATTCAAACACTGAAATAACATCTATAATCATGAATCGGACGCCAAAACGTATGAATCAAATTATGAAACTCAAAAACTTCTAAAAACACTTTCGCGCGTCCGATTCTTATCAAATCAACTTGGAATGATGCCAAAATTTGTATGCAAGTTATAAATCACTATACAGAACTACTCCTAGGCTCGGAATCCCAAACATACCTAGATAACACCAAAGTCTACTCCAAACCAAACTTAAAGAACCTGGAAAACCTTCAATGCGCTAACTTTCAACATTAAGCGCTGAAACGCTCCCGGGTCATCCAAAACCCGATCCGAACACACGCCCAAGTCCAAAATCACCATACAACCCTATTGGGACCATCAAATCCCGGTTCCGAGGTAGTTTACTCAAAACATTGACGCAAGTCAAACTTAACCATTATATGATACTGTTAAGGAATTAAGTATTCTGATTTCAACCAGAACCCTTCCAAACACGAACTAACCATCCCCGAAAGTCATAAAATAGTAAAAACACATAGGGGGAGTCTTAATTAGGGGAACAGGGATCTAGAAAGAAAAACGACCGATCAGTTCGTTACATTCTCCACCTCTTAAACAAACATTCGTCCTCGAACGGATCTAGAATCATACATGGAGTGCTAAATAAGTGCAGATATCTGCTCTGCATGTCCTCCTCGGCCTCCCTATTTACTTCCTCGACTGGTTGACCCCTCATCTGGACCTTCACCGCATCAATCCTCTTGGACCTTAACTGGCGAACCTGCTTGTCAACAATGGCAACTGGCTCCTCTTCATAACCCAAACTCTCATCTAGCTAAACCGTGTTGTAATCTAGCATGTGTGACCTATCGACATGATACCTCCGGATCATAGACAAATAGAAGACCGTATGAACTACCGATAGACTGGGAGGCAAAGCAAGCTCATAAGCAACCTCCCCAACTCGCCGCACCACCTCAAATTGGCCAATAAACTTTGGGCTCATCTTGCCCTTCTTCCCGAACCTCGTGATCCCTTTCATCGGCGAAACTTTCAAGAGAACCTTCTCGCCCACCATAAATGATAAATCACGCACTTTTTGATCCGCATCACTCTTATGTCTGGACTGTGCTTTGCGAAGTCGCTCCTGAATCAACTTTACCTGTTCCAAGTCATCCTTCACTAAATCAGTACCATATAACTTAGTCTCGTCGAGCTCAAACCATCCGATGGGCGAATGACATTGCCGACCATATAAAGCCTCAAATGGAGCCATCTTGATGTTGTACTGATAACTGTTATTGTAAGCAAACTCGGCCAAGGGAAAGAATCTATCCCACTGAACCCCGAAGTTAATGACACATGCTCTGAGTATATCCTCCAGAATCTGAACTGTCCGCTCCGACTGCCCATCGGTCTGCAGATGAAACATTGTGCTGAGATCTAACCGGTTACCCAACTCACTCTGTACTGCCCTCCAGAAATGGGAAGTAAACTAAGGGCCTCTTTCTGATATGATGGAAATAGGCACACCATGCAACCTGAAAATCTACTGAATGTAAATCTGGGCCAATCTCTCTGATGAGTAAGTAGTCACCACCGTGATAAAATGCGTCGAGTTGGTCAACCTGTCAACAATGACCCAAACGACATCAAACTTCCTCAAAGTCCACAGCAACCCAACAATGAAGTCCATAGTGATGAGCTCCTAATTCCATTCTGGTATAACCATCTGCTGAAAGAGGCCACCTGGCCTCTTGTGCTTCTATTTGACCTGCTGGCAGTTTAGACATCTCGCCACATACTCAACTATGTCTTTCTTCATCCGCCGCCACCAATAATATTGCCTCAGGTCACGATACATCTCTATAGCCCCCGGATGAATAGAATACTGAGAACTGTGCGCCTCCTCTAGAATCTTCTCTCTCAAGCCATACATATTAGGAACACATAGGCGACCTTGGTGCCGCAGAACACCATCCTCACCAATAGTAACCTCCTTGGCACCACTATGTAGTACATCGTACTGACGAGCCTTGATCTTCTTGATTAATGAAGACTGAGCCACGATACATACAAGAATCCGACTGGGCTCTGAAATATCCAACCTCACAAGTCTGTTAGCTAAGGACTGAATATCCAAAGCCAATGGACTCTCCTTTACTGAAATGAATGACAAACTGCCCATACTCTCAGCCTATCTGCTCAAGGCATCTGCAAATATATTCGCCTTGCCTGGATGATAAATGATGGTAATATCATAGTCCTTTATTAACTCAAGCCACCCACGCTGCCTCAAATTAAGATCCCTCTATTGGAACAAATGCTGCAAGCTACGATGATTGGTGTAAACCTCACAGGACACCCCATAAAGAAAATGCCTCCAGATCTTGAGAGCATGAACTATCGCAGCCACCTGGCTGGCCTTCACCTCTAGGACGACCCCTACCCACTTTCCCTACACCTCTGGGCGGCCGGAAAGCTAGTGCGATAGCTGGTGCGGTAAACATGGGGTGATAGTCCTACTGCTCAGCCTTGTCCCGAAGTCTAGGACAAAACCTCTTCACATGGCCAAGATCCCCGCACTCGAAACACCCCCTCGGAACGGTAGACTGTTGAACTAAAGTCTGAACCTGATGATCTGAATACCCACTGGAGGAACCCAGAATAGAGGCGGGCGTTAAGTACTCTCTAGAATGGCACTGAATTAGGGTCGAGCTGGAGCACCTCGAGCAGGCGGTGGTGTTGACTGCATGGGCCTGCTGGGCTGACCCCTCGTGATCTGACCTCTGCCCCCAAGTGGGATGCCATTGAATCCTCCAAACTACCAGGGCCGCTTGTCCCTCGATGCAAAATCTCCACTGCAGTTGCGAATACACTCGATCCTCTAAGCCATATCCACAACTTGAAGAAAAGAAGTCCCCATATCTGCCTCACGGGCCATAGGTATCTGAATCTCAGGGTGCAGACCAAAAATGAACCTTCACACCCTCTCTGCATATGTGGGGAGTGTAATAGCTGCATGGCAAGACAAGTCAATGAATCTCTCCTTATAGTCGGTGACAGACATGTGATCCTGACGGAGTCGCCCAAACTGACCCCGAAGCTCCTCTCTCTTAGAAGGTGGTATATACTTCTCCAAGAACAGATGTGTAAACTGATCTCAAGTCAAGGGAGGTGAACCCGCTGGCCTACAAAGAAGATAAGCCTGCCACCATCTTCGGGCCTTGCCCTCAAACTGCAAAGTGGTGAAGTACAACCCGATCCAATATCCCCATGTTTCGGAGCCCAAAGGTAGGTGGCGAAGCCTAGTCCATCTGTCCAGCCGCTTCTGCTGATCATCGTTCGCGAATGGTGCAAGCTCTGGCATAGCCGCTGCAACAGGATGGGCTCTTTCCCCAGGTAGTGTACTTGGGGTCTGATAAACGACAACAGTGTGCCATGGATCCTGAGCTATAGGGGTCTGGTCTCCCCCTCCCGCCTGAGATGTGGCAGGTTCCACTAGAAATAAACTAGCCTACATCATAGAGTACATGAACCAAAACATACAACCTATGACCTCCTGGAATCACGGCGCAATCATGCAATCTGCTGGGGCTGGCACATTTGCAGGCGCCTCATCCTGCTCCTCAATAACAGGATCCTCCACTGGATCCACAGGTGGCACAACAGGTGTAACCTTAGGGCGCTCTCGTCCTCTGACTAGAGCTAGATCCCTCCCCTGGCCTCTGCCTCGTCCTCTAGCAACAGGGGGAGTATCTCCTCGATCGCATGGTACATCCCCCACACACGTTCTCACCATCTATGAGAGATAAATAGAAAGGCACTTAGTATAATGTCAACTGGAGATGAAGAAAGAGAATTTTCCTAATATCCTATAGCCTCTCGAAGATAAGAACGGATATCTCTGCACTGATCTGCATGACTCTACTAGGTCTGCTCATGACTCGTGAGACCTACGTGAACTTAAAGCTCTGATACCAAGCTGTCATGACCCAATTCCGTACTAGGTCAAGACTGCACCTAACACCCCCGTTAGGCAAGCCCATAAGCAAAGTTACTATTTATTTATCCCTTTTCAACATATTTGTAATTACATTAAATTTCATGCAACTGTGATAAGTCTTTTTAAGAAAATATCAACATCATAAGTACATATTCTACGGTGATAGAAATTATAAGTACAGTAGTACATAAGTGCTACAAATCCCCAAAACATGGTGTCACAAGTACATAAGCAATCTAGAAAATATACAAACTACTAAAACTACTGTCCGAAAGTAATAGATAGAAATAGTAAATAGGATGGAAGGAATCTCCGATGATGCGGATCGTAGCAAGGCAAGTAACTTACCCCTGAGTCTCCGTAGATGATCGGCTACGCGCCCACGAGACCACTGTTGGAACCTGTCTCAGTACCTGCACATTAGTGCATAAGTGTAGTATGAGTACGAAGAACAACACCGTACCCCGTAATTATCTAGTCTAACCTCGAAGAAGTAGTAGCGAGGGGTCGACTTGACACTTACAAGAGGTCAATAATAATAATAAAAGTGCATAAAGTAGACATGGTGAACATACAACAGGTATCAATGAGGCAAATAAAAGCAACTACAATAAATACAACATGAGTCTGTAACACATCACCAACAACTCATAACTGGCCATGAAGACCTTAACTCAATTATATCCAAACTAGAACCCGTTTCGATTATTAAGCACGAAGTTGCTGAGGCGAACGACCCGATCCCATAAGAATAGTGTTACCATCATATTGCCGAGAAGAAAGAGCCGATCCTATAAGAGTAGTGTTACCATACAGCCGAGGCGAATGGCCCTATCCATAAGAGTGGTGTTACTATACTACCGAGGTAAACAACCCAATCTCATAAGAGTGGTGTTACTATACTGCCGAGACGAACGGCACGATCCCATAAGAGTGGAGGAGTTTACCTCGCTCGCGGAAGTACTTGCGACGTGAGATGACATGAATTTTTCATAGTTATTAAGTATTTCTCAATTTTCCAAAAATAGGAAGGCTAAGTCGATAATTGTAACTTTAAAATCCCTACTCTCAGCTCTATTCAAGACAATTAATATACATGATAAACACAACAGTAAAATTAAAAGCAGGATGTGGATCTAAATCTAAACCGGACATATCATGGAATATAGCTATGCACGGACTTTGGTCACCCCATGCATACGTAGCTCCCCACACAAGTAATAAACAACAAGATACACCTAAGGGAATGAGTCCCTCTAACAAGGTTAGGAAAGAGACTTACCTCGTTTCCAAGCTCACTTCCGGTCCACTAATCCGCTCTAAAAGCCCCAAGTCGTTGCCGAACAATCTGAAACTAGTCAAATATTATATAATTTTATCAATAAATACTCAAAAGTTCATAAGTTAGCTATTAGAGTAATTATCCAACCCAAATTGGAAGATTCTTAAAATTTGCCCCCGGGCCCACGTGCCCGGATTCCGAAAATTTTTGAAGATAAATGTTACACTTAGCCTCAGGAACTCAAATATATAACTTTTACTTAATTCCATAACCAATTTCGTTGTCACATCCCATTTTTACCAAAACCCTTGGTTCTTCTCAAAATTCCATTAATTTTACAATTTTTTCCATGTTAAATCTACCTATGATTCACGTATTTAGCTAAATATTTGATACGGATCACTTGCCTCTTGATGTTGATGAAATCCCTCCACAAAATGCTCTCAAAATCGCCTAAGATCAAGTGGGAAATGAGGGAAATAAAGCTAAGTCACGTAATAAAAAGCTCTTGCACCTGTTGCAGATGTGGCATTTGCGACAACTAGTTTGCAAATGCGAAGGTTGCAAATGTGACAAAATCATCGCACATGCGAAGGCTGACCATCTCTGCCATGGTCGCAAATACGACCAAGAACTTCGCAAATGCGAAGAGGGGCAGTTCGCAAAAGTGACAGGATCTTCGCAAATGTGAAAGCCTCAGTTCCTTCCTATTTTCGCAAATGTGAAGGGTTCCTTGAAAATGCGAATAAAACTTTGCATTTGCGATACCTGAGGCACCAGTAAAAAAACAAGAAAAGCTAAAGTTCTTCCACCCCTCCGAATGCGTTTGAAACTCACCCGAGTTATCGGGGATCCACACCAAACGTCCACGCAAGTCGAAAAAAATCATACGAACCCGATCACACGATCAAAACACCAAAATAACATCTAGAATCAAGAATCGGACTCCAAAACGCACGAATCAAATCATGAAACTCAAAAACTTCTAAAAACATTTTCGCACGTCCGATTCCTATCAAATCAACTCGGAATGATGCCAAATTCTGCGTATAAGTCATAAATCACCATACGGAAATACTCCCAGGCTCGAAATCCCAAACGAACTTCGATAACACTAAAGTCTACTTTTAACCAAACTTAAAGAACTTGGAAAACCTTCAATGCACCAACTTTCAACATTAAGCGCCGAAATTTTCCCGGATCATTTGAAACCCGATCCGAACACACACCCAAGTCCAACATTACCATACGAACCTATTGGGACCGTCAAATCCTGATTTCAGAGGTTGTTTATTCAAGTCAAACTGAACCATTATAGGCTACTATTAAGGAACTAAGTGTTTCGATTTTAATCCGAACCCTTCCAAACCTGAACTAACCATCCCCGCAAGTCATAAAACAGTAAAAACACATACGAAAAGTCTTAATTAGGGGAACGAGGATCTAGAAAGCATAACAATCGGTCAGGTCATTACATATAGGATGTTTGTATTTAAGAAAGTATGTGAAAAGGAGAATTAAATTAAAACACTTATTCCTAAAGCATATAGGTGCATGTTGTTCTAATGAGGATGAAGGGTATTATGAGAGTTTCCCTAAGATATACCTTGATCTTTTAGTCTTGAAGGAAAAGCCATTTTTGGAAAATCCTTTTAGGCGACAACACTTCATATTTCAAAATGATTTTGATTCCTTTTTTCGAAGATAAAGCTTGCAATTCAGTTTGGTCTTTTTTTCGTTTTTGTAAGAGGAGCTGTCGTCCCTTGCTAAGGCTTTGGCTTCAAAAACTTTAAGTAAAAAGGTGAGCGAAAATATAGTAATGATATAAAATATTTATAATTAGCGAACGGAAGATCAGTTACTAACTAATTCTTCTTTTAATCCTATGTTATTTAGGGCTTGCCTATGTTTTATATGACTTAAGGTATAAATTAAAGCATTCAATTCAATATATAAGCGTTGTATACATATGAGATAAAATAACAACAAAAAATGCAACAAGGCAGTAAGCTAAGGTAACGAAGCAGTAAATAATAAAGGAGTTTAGAGGGAGAGGATTGAACTCTGCTATTTGGGCCTCAAAGAGGCAGGCCCAACAGTAATAGTGATGGCGACGACTGACTTCAGATTTCCAGAAAATACGACAATACTGGACTTAGGCCTGAGTTCATCAGGAACTCGGCAATCCCAAACAAATGTACGTGTAAAAAAAGAGAAGGTCATTAGATACATATTCAGTATGCTCAATCATATATGAAACATATAAGCAAATGATTGGAGAAAAATATAACAAACGATCAATACTCAAATACCATGAGAACTTATACTAATGTAGTGGTTATATATGGTAAGTACTTTATACTAGAAACCTTTCATTGTCATTAAACACTAAACCCAAAGAGAACGACAAGTGTCAATGAATTCAAGGACTAAGAAGAGAGTTCCACTCAAGGTCGATGCCCTCTTTGAATCCCCCGACACTTCAAAGTTCCCAATGGTCTCAACGCCCAGGGCAATGCTTGTGCCGGGAAGAGCAGCCCAACCTAGAGTTAAACTCCACTCCCAAATACCTCTAACCACTTACGACTTATTTTTCCCTATAGATTTAAATGCCAATAAGGCTCTTTTAATGTAAACCAACTACCACAATACAATTTACCACAGAAGTATACTTCTCCATTGACAGAATAACATAAGGACATGAGAACAATTTCATTTTTATAACTTCATTTCCAGTACTAAAGGAACATATATCAAACAAGTCTGAAGGTCAGATTTCAAACACATATGGGGGAGGGGCAGAAACACTATAGTGTTACTGTTAAGATATAAACACTTGGGATCACATTTAAAAGATATGCAAAGAGCACATATTTCAGACATGCGACAACCCAGAAATATATATACCTTTGCCTTGGCAGACTAAATACAGATTGGGCTTAGGTCTTCGCACATGTATAGATTAACAACACTACTTGGAACTTTTTAAAAGCATTAGTAAAGGTTCAGAGAAACAATCATAATTAGCAACTTCTACAGAAGTTATTAAAGATACTAAAACATAATCAAAACTCTTAGCTTGACTACAGGTTTACATTTTCATACATGGAATTCTTAAGGTTCTTAACATGATCCCAGGTTATCAATCCTACTTCATTTGTAATTGATGCCAGAACCACACCTTCATGAGAACACTAATATTATATTGAAATAGGTAGACTATTATGCCCAAGCAATAACAATAGAGATTCTTTTAGGATTCAGAGATTAGATTCAATTCAGATTAGCAGGGAAGGAGAGGACTGAATGCAACTTCCAAACAAAGTACAGGAACATGAGATCATGAAGACAAACAGGGGTACATACAACATTTTAAATCAACTACACATAGATACTTTAAATGAGGTTATGATCTTACAAAGACATGGTAAACATCACAATGTCAGCAATGTCGTAAAAGAATTAAAGACAGGGAAAGTATTGTGCCAAACATGTTTAACTCAACTATACAGACTGATATTTACATCTAAACATGAGGCAGTTATCATTCAACTATAACAAAATGACTATGTCCTATTTTGTGAAAGACAACTTGATAATAACAGAATATATGCAGAAAGGTCACTGGAGTTCATAAGAGTTCACCTTAATAATACTGTTTCATATAGGTGCAACCAACAATTAGATATGAACTTAAGATTGTAATAATAATAACTCAGAAGCTACTCTCAAAGTTAACAGACATTGAGATAGAGAATGATGGCACTTCAACACTGAAACTTCTCATGCTTAAGTTAAATGATGAAGGATTAAACTATGAACTTTTAGTTTTATCCTAGTTATAATTATCAACAACAAACTCGACTACAAAATAACATAATGTAGGAAATAGGAATAGAGATCACAATAGAATCATTAATAGAAATTCTGGAACTTAGGCAAACATGAGAGGTCATTTGAAGCATATTAAGGAAAACATAATCATGTGGGATATTTGAGATCAGAATGAAAGTCATTAAGGTCACATAGAAGCTTAATCAACACTAACTAGAGATACTCAGGAGCATCACGAATGACCACAAGTTAACAACACCTTATCATGAACTGGAGATAACATTTCTATACTAAATGACAAACATCATAAATGAATACAATTAACAGAAGATAATGGCATATTCATGACATTCAAATAAAACAATCTAAAGAGAAAAGTTGGAGGAGTACTGACCTTCTCGAGGGCAGCTGACCAAACAAGGATTCCTTCTAATTTGCCTAGGATCCAAAGCTTCGAGCTTGAAGCAATGAAAGTACTCAGAAAAGAAAAGAGAAAACCAGATATTAGTAAGAAACCCTAATTTTTTTTGAAATCATAGTATTGCTTCTGTGTTCGTATCCAATGCCTCTAGAGTTTAACAAGATTCAAAAATGATAGTGAAAGATGACGATGATCGATGATGTGAGCAAGATTGGGGAAAATCTAAAGAGACAGAGTGAAATCAAAGTGAATCGGAGTGAATCTGAGAGAAAAATGAATGAGACTCTTACCTGAGTACACGACAGCCGTTACAAGTGAAGAATCCATTGGGTAAAGACCAGAGGTCCAGAGGTCATTGCATTTGACCTCTGGTGTAGAATAATCATCATGAGGAGCTCATGCATGCTCTAATTTGGTTGCAACATAAGGAAATCTGAGGACTTGAGTTTTCATCTTTTTGTTTGGGTTAGAAGACTCGAGATTCTGAATCTCTATGATAAAACGGGAAAGCGACTGCGAGAATCACGGATAGGGAAGCATAAGGAATGATTTTGGGTCAAGATTTGTGACCTTGCACAAATTTTTGTAAGGTCTGTGGTTGATTCCTTCATGGCCTGTCGAGAGAATTTAGAGAGGAAAAGGAAAGAGAGGCGGCAGAGTCAATAGGAAATGATTCTAGGTTTTGAGAGATGGGGGGGTGTCTTTAAGTTAAACTTAGGAGATCAAATCTGGGCCGTTGATCTTTGAGGTCAACGGTCCTGATAATTTGAGATTAAACATTTTTTGTGGACAAAATTTGAGGGTCGTTAGATTCCTTGGTTTCAACGGCCAAGATTAAGCTCGTTGGGTTTATTAAAACTAAAAGGGAAATGGAGATAAATTCAGAACCACTGATATGTGGGATGGAAATTAATAATTTTCAAAAAGATATAGTAAAATTATAATTATATATTGCTAACTATTGTAATTAATTGTTTATAAATACTTCATTTTAGCATTAATTCCAAACTATTAACATAGTAGTCTAATTAACTAGAAATTAAGGCATGATTTGTCAAATTAATTATAAAGCCTATGTGATGTAAATATAAAAGTTTTTTAATAATCTTAAAATAGTAAGTATATATGTAATTACGTAATACTAATGCTAGGTGATTAATTTCAAAACTAATAATTAATTTTTAGAAATAGGTATTTATTATTAGAATACTTTCAAAATATTTATTGTAAATTACTAAGTATAAGTAAATTAATTTTAAAAGGGAGGGTCAAACTTGGCCGCGAACACTATCATTATTTATGATCTTTGTACTAAAAAGATGAATGTTAGAAAATAGAATTTAATAGTAAGGGAAATATAAGAGAAAGAGCTCTTTACACACAGAGAGAGAGAGTTGACTTTGACGGTCTTGAGATCTAATCCTGCTTTACAAGCATGCCCTTCCTAACAAGCAAATTGAAATATGTATATATATTGTTATGTTTTTTATCAAGTGGATGGAAGAATTAAATGAGCAAGAGTTACTTCCGCATATAGAATTGTGGCTTCTTGAAATTTTATCTTAGGTTGAAATGAGAATTCAAACTTAGAAGGCATGTTGTTTAATGGCTGATGCAGAATTTTCACTGTAGAGATTCAAAAATATAAATGGATAATGCGCGAAGAAATTAAAGAAATTTGACGTCTGATATATAAAAACAAAAATTAACTTCACATATATAGTGTACTTTCTCAACAAAGAAAATCTGGATGAACCACTTTCGCCCCTAATATTGTCCACCAAAACCAACTGAACTCGTCCAATTACAATTGCTAAACCATATGTGAGTGAATGATATTAGAACTCAATTTGTTTCGAATTAATCTCCACATTTCATTCTTAATTTATTTGATATTTGTAGGTGTGTTTGCAAACTATGAAAAGGAAAATGAGAGAACATTTTTCTTTCATTCTTTCATTAGCTTGGAAAAGATAGTACAAAGATTTGAATTATCGATGGTAGAAATTATCACTAGATGGATTATTTTCTTTTCTCAAATCTTGGCCATTATTTATTTTCCACTAGAACCGATCAATATATTTTTCTATACCCCGATGGATAAATTTATAGTGTCACGGTCCAAATACCATAATAAATCGTGATGGCGCCCAACGATGCTGTTAGGCAAGCCAATAGCGAACCTCCAACTTAATTATCCATTTTAACTTTTAAAATCAGGAATTTCATCAAATACACATAATTAAATCTAAAACTAATGGAAACATATGTTCTTCTTCATCAAAATACCGAGTACGAATAATACATAAAACAAAGTGATAATGAAAATAAGTATAACTGTGAACATCCACTAGAAGGCCCCAAAACCCGATGTCACAAGTGCAAGAGCAATCTAGAGAATATACAAAACCACAATGACTACTGTCTGAAATAAAATAGACAAAAATAATAAATATGATAAGTGGGAGACTCCAGGTGCATATCGAAGCAAGGTGTAACAACCCGGTCGGTCATTTCGAGTATTATAGTCCCGTTCCCTACATTTAGAGCTTATTCTATGTTTATGTTTTGTTATGTGACTTGCCGGGGTGGTTGATTTGATTCCGGTAATGTTTCGGAATGAGTTGGGATACTTAGCCCCAAGGTTAGAAGCCTAAGTTGGAAGAGTTGACTGTATGTTGACTTATGTGTAAATGACCCCAAAATGGAGTTTTGATGGTTTTGATAGCTCCATACGGTAATTTTGGACTTAGGAGTGTGTCCAGATATTGATTTGGAGGTCCGTAGGTAATTTTTGCTTGAATTGGCGAAAGTTGGGAAAATAGAAGTTTGGAGAGTTGAGAAGTTTGACCGAGAGTTGACTTTGTGATTACCGAGCTTGGATTTTGGTTTCGGAAGTTGTAATAGGTCTGTTGTGTCATTTAAGTCTAGTGTGTAAAATTGGAGCTCAATCAGAGTTGATTTGATAGGTTTCAGCATCGATTGTAGAAGTTGAAAATTTATTAGTTTCAATAGGATTGAATTGAGGTGCGATTCATGTTTTGTTGTTGTGTGATATGATTTGAGACCTCTACTAAGTTGGTATTGTATTTTAGGACTTGTTGGTATGTTTGGTTGAGGTTCCGGTGGCCTCGGGTAGATTTCGGATGGTTAACGAATTTGAATTTGGACTTAGGAATTTGTTGAAGAGTTTTGGTCTGGTGTGATCGCACCTGTGAAGGATTTGGTCGCAGGTGCGAGACCGCAGAAGCATGATTGGCATCGCAGGAGATGACTTTTTGTTGGGCTGAGGGAATGCGCAGGTGCGAGATTTTGACCGTACCTGCGAGTTCGCAGATGCGGAGAGTGGATGTGCAGGTGCGAGCCCTGGAGAGAAGACTTGGAGGTGCAAGTGCGGAAGAAATCCCGCAGAAGCGGATGTGCTTCTGCGCATGAGGGCCCGCAGAAGCGGAAGTGGGAAGGAGGTAGTGGAGTCGCAAAAGCGAAGCGGACTCCACATGAGCGGTTCAGCAGGTGCGAGGATGTCACTGCAGGTGCGCTAGGTCGGGGACCTAAGTGAGTTCCGCATGTGCGGAGATTGCACCGTCGATGCAAGTTCGCAAATGAGAAAAGGCCTGGGCAGAATATAAATTCGAAGGGTTCCAATATTTTATTCATTTTTGGACTTTGAGAGCTCAGATTGAGGCAATTTTTGAAGGGGATTTCTCTAGATTGCAAAAGGTAAGCCACTTTTGATCATTTTAATTCATTAATATTGAATACATATTGAATTTCCTACCTAGTTGGTGTATTTTTAAGTTGGAATTTTGGATTAGGGATTGGAGAGTAAGATTTGGGGATTTGAGTGACGATTCGGTAATTTTGGTATGGTTGGACTTGTGGTTGAATAGGTGTTCGGATTTTGTTAATTTTGTTGGATTCCGAGACGCGGGCGCGGGGTTGACTTTTTGACTTTTGTTTAAGAACTTAGCTTTATCATATGGAATTGATTCCTATAGCTTGTGTTGATTGTATCGAACTGTTTGTGGCTAGATTCGAGTCATTCGGAGGCCTATTCACGAGGTAAGGGGTTGGTGGAGTAGAGATTTGCCTAGTTTGAGGTAAGTAACACTTCTAAACTTGGTTCTGAGGGTATAAATCCCTAAATTATGTGTTATGTGGTTGGCGTTGAGGTGACGCACATGCTAGGTGACATGCGTGTGGGCGTGCACCGTAGAAATTGTGACTCGGTCGATTATGTGAAACTATGTAGTCATCTAATTTTGTTATTATTCACGTGTTCTCCATGCGTTAGAGAAATTGAGCTGTTATTCATATTAGAAATCATGCTTAAGCTATATGCTGGTACTGCTGTGACCCATAGAGGTCGTGTTGCTATTGAATTACTTGCTTAATTTACAATTATGTACTCAATCACATCTATCATTTGCATATCATATCTGAGTCTATGTTGCCATTTATTGATACAACATATTATCATTGTTTGGGCTGATTGTTATGAACTTGTGAGCCCGAGAGACTGGAGAGATTGATTACTGAGTGAGGCCGAGGGACTAATTGTGAGTAATATATATGGGATGGGGCTGCACGCCACATCATGCTTTATTGATTCATGCCATGATTAGCTTATTTTAGCACTTGGGCAGGATCCGCCCCTCTAGAGTCTGACATACTAGCAGTGAGCGCAGGTACTCACTGAGTACAAGTGCCGCGCGTGAGTGCCGAGTGACTGGGAGGACTAGGAAGACTGCGTTACTGGGAGGACTGAGTGACTGGGAGGGATGAGTGACTGGGAGAACTGAGTGAATTTTATTTCTCTGAGAGTATGCATATGACTTTATCACTATGTTTCATTACAACTGGCATGCATAATTGACAAGTAGATATTGAGATGTACCATTCCTCATATTAGTCATACTTGGCCTATTTTATCCGTGTTGATTTTAAACCATTAAACTTGAAAGCATGCCTACATTTCTGTACTGATTATACATTTGGACTGTACCTGTCTAAGCTCGTCACTGCTTTCATCCCAAGGCTAGTCTTGTTACTTATTGTGTACATTGGGTCGGTTGTACTTATACTATATTCTGCACTTTGTGGGCTGATCCAGGTACTTCCGGGCACGGCAATTGCTAGCTTTGGAGCTTTATCTGTTCGGAGACTATCGAGGTAGCTGCCTTTGCATCCGCAGACCTTGACTCTCCTCCCTTTTCAGTTTATTAGTACTGTTCTATCTTCCTAGACAATGTTTTAGAAGTTTGACTATGTTTCATATAGATGCTCATGTACTCAGTGACACCCGGATTCTGGGGGATATTGGTATTGAGTTGCGGTGTTTTCTTATTAGTTATTATGAGATTTTCAATACTAAGCTTATTTCATTGTGTCTAAAATATAAAGATGCGTGGTTATTTGTGGATGTCGGCTTGCCTAGTACTATGATAGGTGCCATCACGATATGTTGTGTTTTGGGTCGTGAAAAGTTTTAGTAGAGTCTTGCAGATCAGTACGGAGATGTCTGTACTTATCTTTTAGAGATACCGAACCATTAGGAAAACTTCAGTTTCTTGTATTCTTGCCGTGTGAATTTGTTGATTTCGGAAACAAAACTCCTCTTATCCTATTCTCTCACAGATGGTGAGGACACGTGCTACCGGATCGGGCAGATAGACATCAGTACCACCAGTACCACCAGTGGCCGAGGCCGTGGTAGAGGCCGAGGTGTAGCTCGTATAGCAGCTAGAGCAGCACCTCTAGACCCACCAATTGCTCTAGCTCGGGAGCAGATCCCAAACGTAGTTGAGTCGGTGGGACTAGCTCAGGCACTAGCTGTGCCCATTATGAGTCCAGGCCTTCAGGAGGCTCTGGTCCAGATATTGACTATTTGTACTAGGCTTGCCCAGGCAGTTTCAGCTCTGGCCGCGCCAACCACTTCTCATACAGGGGAGGTGCTCAGACTCCCGCCGCCCGTACTCTAGGGCAGGTGGTGCAGGGACATCAGACTGAGGGGTACTACCAGCCCAGCCGATTCCAGTTGCTTAGGCCTAGGTGGGTCCCACTATGGGTGACGAGGAGTAGAAGAGACTAGAGAGGTTTGGGAAGCTCAAGCCTCCATCAGTCAGTGGGGTTGAATTAGAGGATGATCAGGACGTCTTGGATAGGTGCCAGTGGATTCTTCGCATGGCGGGTATTGTGGAGACTAGTGGCATCTTATTTACTACTTTTCAGTTGTCGGGGGCAACCTTCAGATGGTGGGAGGCCTAAGAGCAAAGTAGGCCAGCCGATGCTGCACCACTTACATGGCACGAGTTCTCTATTCTCTTCTTGGAGAATTTTGTGCCACCGACCTGTATGGAAGAGTTGCGTAGGCAGTTCGAGCAGCTCCGCCAGGAGGGTATGTCTGTGACCTAGTAAGAGATGAGATTTTCAGAGTTGGCTTGTCACGCGATCTGGTTGGTTCCCACAAAGAGGAACAGGATTAGGAGGATCATGTGCTAGGCTCAACGAGGTTGTTGATATTGCTAGGCGGCTAGAGCAGGTCTGTCGTCAGGAGTTTGATAAGAGGGAGGCCAAGAGGCCTCGTGGTTTGGGTGGTGTCAGCGGTGTTTCTTCTAGAGGGCAGTCCTACCATAGCAGGGGTTGTCTTTATAGGCTCGTTCAGATGGCTTGTCCGTTTCACCGTGGTGCATCAGCTTGCCATGGTTCATACAGTGCTCGTCTGGGTCTATCATCTCTTAGTGCCCTCCCAGCTCAGAGTTCTTCCCATGCTCCATCTGTTCGGGGTTCATCTGTGCCAGGTTCTTCTAGCAGTTATTCTGGTTCTCGGGGTTCGATTCAGTCCCCACCACCACCAGGGAGTTGCTTCGAGTGCAGGGAGTTCGGACATGTGTGAAGGCAGTGTCCCCGTCGCTTTGGAGTTCTAGTTCAGCAGAGGGGTCAGGCTATGACTTTCGCACAGTTACTTCACCACCCATCCAGCCTGCTCGGGGTGGGCTCAGGTAGCTAGAGGTTGTCGTAGAGGAGGAGGCCAATCTTGTTTCCCCATTATTTTTTCCACCTAGTTAGTGTGTATTTAAGGTGGAATTTGGGAGCTTGAGGCTAGGGATTTAGAGAGTTTAATTTGAGTATTTGAGTGGCAATTTAGTTTCAAAATTTGGTAAACTTGGTATGGTTGGACTCGTTGTTGAATGGGTGTTCGTAATTTGCAACTTTTACCCAAATCCGAGACATGGGCCCGAGTCGACTTTTTGGCCCGAATTTTCAATTCTTTGCTTAAGTCGTAGTTTCATTATTTAAATTAGTTTCTTATAGTCATATTTATAGTATATAGATGTTTTGGCAAGATTCGAGCCGTTCAGAGTCAGAACATTGAGGGAAAGGCATATTACTTTACTAATTGAGCGAGATGTGAGGTAAGTGGTTTGTCTAACCTCGTGTGAGGGAATTCCCTTAGGATTTGGTACTGTTGTAACAAATTTGTGATATGTGAGTGCCGTGTATGCAAGATGACGAGTGCGTACACGGCTAAGTCCTTCTTTATTCCTTAACCGAGTTGCCTTAGTATTTGTAGTTATCATGTGCAGTCTAATATCGCATGTCAACATGTCTTAACTCTTACTTGCAATCAATGCAACATGCTTAGCTGAATTTCCTGCTTACTTGATTTGAATTCAGTCTTCAACTGTAGGATTTCGTGTTGTAAACTCGTTGTTCCTTTGGATATCTGTTGCATATTTACTTTTGGGACTATGCGGCGGTTCATATGGAGTACCACCTATCACATATTTACTTTTGGGACTACGAGGTGGTTCATATGGAGTACCACCTATCGCATATTTACTTTTGGGACTACGAGGCGGTTCCTTAGGAGTATCCCCTATCGCATATTTACTTTTGGGACTACGAAGCTGTTCCTCGGGAGTACACCCTATTGCATATTTACTTTTGGGACTACGAGGCGGTAACTCGGGAGCTCCCCTCTTGTGTATTTACTTTTGGGACTAGAAGGCGGTACCTCGGGAGCACCCCTGTTGTGTACCTCTATTTACTGTGTTCTTATCTTTCTGTAAATTTCTCGTTGTTCACTTCTCTGTCATTTCACTATAATAGTATATCTGTTGCCTTATTTCCTATTATTTCTAGTGGGGCCCTGACCTGACCTCGTCACTACTCTACCGAGGTTAGGCTTGGCACTTACTGCGTACCGTTGTGGTGTATTCATGCTACTCTTCTGCACATATATTTTGCAGATCCAGGTTATTCCTATCAGGCTGGATACCATTGAGATAGCCATGCATAGAGAATTCAAGGTACATCTCCCAGTGTCTGCAGACCTCGGAGTCCCCCTCTACCCTCATTATGTTGTCTTTCCTTATTTTCCTTAGACTCTAATGTATGGAGACATTCAATATTTCTCTTAGAAGCTTGTGACTTATTTCTACCGGGTTTTGGGAGTTGTAATCATTAAAATCGCAGTTCTTGTTTATATTTCATATGTTGAGATTTGAGTTCCTTTTTAAATTCAGTTATTTCGCAAATTTTAGGCTTAACTAGTTTTAGTGATTAGGCGCCATCACGACATCCTACAGAAGGAAACTGGGGTCGTGGCACACATGGAAGGCAGCTCACCACTAGGTCTCTGTGAAATGTGTCTACGCGCACGTATGACCACCAGAAGTACATGTCTCAGTACTTACATAATCAGTGCAAAAGTGTAGTATGAGTACGTAAATCAACACGTACCTAGTAAGTCTCTAGTCTAATCTTGAAGACGTAGTGACAAGGGGCCGACTTAACACTTTCTAGTTTCTAGTGGTAAAAATAATAAAATACATAAAGTAGACACGTACGAAACACAACAAGTAACAATGAGAAATATAAGTTATAATAATAAATTTCCAAACATGGACTGCTACGAAATCACTAAAAAGTCCATAACCGGCCTTGAAGGAACAAAATCAACTGATACCAATACCAAATCAAATCTCAAGTGTTACACACTAGTCTACGGAGGCGAACGGCCCGATCCAATAGGAATAGTGTTACACAATACCACCGAGGCGAACAACCCAATCACATGAGAGTAATTTACAACACTATCAAGGCAAACAACCCGATCCTGTAAGAATATTTTGTAATCCGGCCGAGGCAAACGACCCAATCCCATAAAAATAGAGAAACTCTCTTACTCGCGAAAATACATGCGAGTCGAGAAGACACAGGACTACCATTCATTAATATTTCATAATTTTCAAAGTAAGAGACTCGGTCAATATTTTTATTCTAGTCTCAGTCTCAGTTAAAAATTTAAGGAATCAAACAAAAAATATTAATTCAAATAGCGCATTTAAAGCATGATGTGTATCTAATTCTACTCGGGCATAAGCATGATTCTAGCTACGTATGGACTCTCGTCATCTCGTGTGTACGTAGCGCCCACAACAAGTAGCACACAATAATTAATACGCCTACTCTCTTACAAGATTAGGCAAGAAACTTACCTCGCTTCCAAGCTAACTACTCGGCTTGCCAACCTCACTAGCTGCCTCAAATCGATGCCGAGCAATCTGAAAGTAGTCAAAGATGCTACAAACTAATCAATTTGTGCTCAAAAGTTCATAATATATCTATTAGAGTAATTTCACAACCCCGCTCGAAAAGTAAACAAAAGTCAACCCCGGGCCCACATTCCCGGATTCCGAAAATATTTGAAGATAAACGTTAACCATGATTATACGAACTCAAATATATAATTTATTCTAAATTTCATAATCAATCTCGTGGTCAAATGCAATATTTCTAAACCCTAGGTTTCCAACAAAAATTCCACAATTTTATAATTGTTTATGCTAAAATTAACCCATAATCCATGTATTTAACACATAATTGGTAGAAATCACTTACTTTGGGATGCTTGATAGAAATCCCCCTCAAAGGAGCTCTCAAATTCGGCAAAACCCAAGTAGAAAGTGAGAGAAGTGAACTAAGTCCCGAAATAAAAATGTAGTCGGCCTAGCTATTCCTTCTTCGCGATCGCGGAAGGTCCCTCGCGATCACAATGACCGAATTATTCCACCTGACAAAAATCCTCTTCACATTCACGATAGCCCGATCGCGTTCACGATGCACCATCTCTGAGCCTTCCGCATTCGCAGTTCCCCAGACGCGTTCGCGATGGCCAATAGCCTTCCAGCCCAACTCAGCTTTATCCTTCTTCGCGTTCGTAAAGATAGCTCTGCATTTACGGAGAGCAACTAGATCCTCCAACGTATCTACAGGGCCTCCCTCATATTCGTGAAGAGCAAAATCTCATACCCCCTCTCCAGCCTTCTTCGTGATTGCGGATTTACCTTCGCAATCGCGAAGCACACAAGCAAATCAACAATTTCAGCAAACTTCAACTTGCTCCGGATGGTAAACTCACTCTAGCCACCCGAGATCCCATCCAAATGACTAACAAGTCTATAAACATACTACAGACCTACTCGAGGTCTTGGAACACGTAAAATAGTATCAAAACCAAGAATCGCACCTCAAAACCAAATTAATCAACTTCTAAACTTCAAACTCATTTCAACTAACTCCGAACATGATGAATCATACTTAGACAACTCGGAATGATACCAAATTTTACGCACAAGTCACAAATTACTATACAACATATTCCAAGGCCCGGAATCTCAAACATACATCGATAACACCAAAGGCTACTTCAAATCAAACTTAAAAAACTCTAAAACCTTCATGACGCTAACTTCCAACATTAAGCGCTGAAACGTTCCCGATCCACCGAACCTCGATCCGAACATACGCCTAAGTTCAAAATCATCATATAAACTATTTAAACCTTCAAATCTTGATTCCGAGGTCGTTTACTCAAAGTGTTGACTCAAGTCAAACCTGGCCACCTCAGGTCACTATTATGGAATTAACTGTTCCGAATTCAATCCGAACCCTTCCAAAACCAAACTATCCATCCCTGTAAGTCATAAAACAGTAAACATATACGAGAAGTCTTAAATAGGGGAACATGTATCTAAAAAGCAAAATGACCAGTCGAGTTGTTACATACATATGAATAGTGTTAATTAATAGAGTTTAGGGAAAATAATATGAATATAAATAATTAGGATGGGATAATTAGTACTTTTCATGAGCAGACTAGCCAATAAAAAAATATATATAAAAAAAACTTATCAAAAGATTTTATTTAGACACTTTCAACTCATGCCATAACTTATTAGCACTCGAACCTCTACTCAAAAGAGGAAAGGCACAAAGAAGAAGAGGAGCTTGCGAAACGAAAATAGTAAAACTACAAATATAAACTAGTCAAGGGAGTTATCAAGATCCCCTTCGAATGCCCAAGGGGTCTCATTCCGTATCTCAGCCTCTTTCCTATACGGTGAAATCTCTAGTGATATTGAATATCTTTCAAAGAACCTAATGCATCTTATTCTTAATCCTGCTAGCCACCGTCTCAGCGCACAACTCGAGAAAATTGTAGATATCAAGGAAATTCGCAGCTTTTAGGATATTAAGGATGATTTTTAAGCTAATGCTCATGAATTCCTTGTCGAAGTTCTCAATTTCTTCTATGTTTGAAGAAGTCAAGGAGTGCATCTTCAGGTATTCGATAATCTTGATCAAGGTTTTTGTGTTAATGTTTGTGAGCGGGATGACACTGGAGGAGCAATCATCTTCGACCATGTTCTTAATTTTTAAAGACTGAATGGAGATGTATTCTTCCAACTCAAACTCATTGCCATCTGAGGATTTCAGATTCAAAACCTTTCCTCTATGGGCGATGATGATGCCTCTCTCATTGTCTAAATTTTGGGTCTGCACTTTTGTGCATGTTCTGTAATGACCCGTCCGGTCATTGGGAGCTATAGCACATCTTTTGGTGGTTTGAGGGCATGTGTAGCTTCACTTCATGTTTTATCACTTATACGTGTGATCGGAATTGAATTTCAAGAAGTTCGGAGTTGATTCGAAAGGAAAATTCTCAATTTAGAAGCTTTAAGTTGGAAGAGTTGGCTAGGGTTTGACTTTTGAGTAAATGACCTCGAAATCGAGATTTGAAGGTTCCATTAAGTTCATATGATAATGTCAAACTTGGGCGTATATTCGAGTTGAGTATCGGGTGGTTCAGGAGCATTTCAGCTCTTATTGTGGAAAGTTGGCATTTTGAAGGTTTTAGAAATTCCTAAGTTTGATTTGAAGTGGACTTTGATGTTATGGATGTCCGTTTGGGATTCCAAGCCTTAGAATAGGTTCGTAGTATGATTTGTGACTTGTACGTAATGTTTGGCATCATTTCGGGATGTTTAGATATGATTCGGATGCGTTCAACAAAGTTTGAAAGTTTTAAAGTTGAAAGAAGGATCTTGATCGTCGATTCATAGTTTTTATGTTGTTTGACATGATTTGAGGCTTCGACTAAGTTTGTATCATGTGTTAGGATGCGTTGGTATGGTTGGATGGGGTCCCAAGGGCCCCGGATATGAATCAGATCGAATTTCGAACGTAAACAATTATTGAAGCTTGAGGCTTCTGGTGCGATCACACCTGCGAGGTTTTGGCGCAGATGCGAGAGCACATAACTGGCACAGGGGTCGCAAAAGTGGTTGGGGTTGAGGCTGGATGGATTCGTAAGTACGAGGAATTAACCATACCTGCGTGCTCGTAGATGCTGGTAGAGGAGCGCAGAACCAAATAAGAGATGAGGCGTGGGTTTACGCAAATGCGGAGGTTCAAGCATAGGTGCGCTTCCGCAGGTGTGACGTTTGTTCCCCCAGAAGAGGATATGGTCCATGGGATGAAGGTGCACAGAAGCGGACTCGTAGAAGCAGATCCTTGTCAACTGAAGCGAAAGTGCTGGAGGCGGAGGGTGTTCGCAGATGCGATCCTTGGACCGCACCTGCGGGACCACAGATGCGGTCAAGAGACCGCAGGTGCGATGAGCTCTAGGTAGAAGTGAGTTTTTATTTCGGTACTTAGCTTATTCCTCTCGCATTTTCACTAGGTTGAGCGATTATTTGGAGCTCTTGAAGAGGAGATTTTCATCATCTATTGTGAGGTAAGTTATTCCCACTTGTGAGTTAAATACATGGATTATATATGTATTTAAACACGAAATTTTGTAGAAATTGTGGGATTTGGAAGAAAACCTAGAATTTGATATTTTTGGATTTTGACCACGAAATTGGACATGGAATTAGGAATAAATTATTTATTTGAATTCGTGGTGCTATGGGTAATTGTTATAAATTGTTAAATTATGAGTATTGGATTATATGTTTACTGAGTTGCTCGTTGTTTGACTAGTTTCCGATTGATGGCCATTGGTGTGAGGTGTTAGAGAGGTGTTGGAGGCGGTTATGGAACTTCGGAGCAAGGTTAGTCTCCTGTTATATTGGTTATGTGTTGCATTTTGTGTGAGCTACGCACGTATGAGGTGACAAGTGTCTGTGCGTATGCTAGACTCCTGCCATGCTTTAATTGTACTATTTGAGTTATTTTTGCTAGTTTAATTGCTTTAATTCACATTATGACCTGAGACTAGACTCGCGTAGAGTAATGGTCTCGCTATTTTAGATACTTGATGAGCTACCTGATTAGCCAAAGAAATTGTACTTCCTTTACGTACGGATTTCTCCCACGTTGTACGTATTCATCCGAAAGTTTTCTTGAATGTCATAACACACACGTATATATGTGACTGGGGTAAAAGAAAAACACTTCATATTCTAATAGGATTGGGCTGAACGCCTCATCGACACTCTTATGGAATTAGGTCGTTTGCCTCGGCACGATATTGTAACACACTTTTATGGGATCGGTTTGTTCGCCTCGGCAGTATCATGTATCATATTATTATGGGATCGGCTCGTTCGCCTCGGCAGTTCTATGAACCACTCTTATGGGATCGGGTCATTCGCCTCAGCAGTTCTATGAAACACTCTTATGGGATCTGGTCGTTCGCCTCGACAGTTCTATGAACTGCTCTTATGGGTTCGGGCCGCTCGCCTCAGCAGAATCGTTCGAAATGCTTGGTAAGGAGTCCGCTTAGTCATGAGGTTAATAAATTGACTTGGTATTGACCATTATGTATTTCATTTGATGAGGTATCTGATAGTTGATGATTATGTGTTCATTGTTTAACTGTAGACCGTATTATTTGCCTAAGTCTGTACTCCTTGTTTACTTACCATATTTCATATTTGTCTACTTTATTATATTTGATTTTTGGACCACTAGGAAGTGTCAATTTCAACCCCTCATCACTATCTCTTCGGGGTTAGGCTAGATACTTACTGGGTACGCGTTGATTTACGTACTCATACTGCAGTTCTACACTAATGTGCAGGATCTGATAGGTTCATTTGGTGATCATTTGAACGCGTAGGCACAACTGCTGAGGGGACTTTATGGTGAGCTGCATTCATTGCTACGATTTGCAGCACATTGAGTTTCTATCATAGTTATTTACTTTATCATGTCTAACTTGTATTCCAGACAGAGGTTGTATTGTTATTGTACTTCCTAGTATATGCTCATGCACTTGTGACACTGGGTTTTAGGGTATTCTAGAAATTTGTTTATGATTTTGCTTACCATTAACACACTTTTACTTTATATTTTATTTAAACCGTATGTATCTACGACCTTTAAGTCACTGATTTTTCTATCTAATAAGATTCTTGATTTCAAAAATAGTAAAATGAAAAAACTAAGTTGGTAGGTCATCGTTGGCTTGCCTAACAGTGAGGTTGGGCGCCATCACAACCTATAGTGGAGATTGGGTCGTCATAGCTTGGTATCAGAGCTCTAGGTTCACTTGGGTCTCAGGAGTCATGAGCAAGTATAGTAAAGTCTTGTGGATCAGTACAGAGACGTCTGTACTTTTCTTCGAGAGGCTACAGGGCTGTTAGGAGAACTTCCCTTCTTGATTCCTCGTCGTGCGCGATTTGATTTCGTTCAATCTTATGCCTTCGGTTCCTTCCTACTCATTCGTACGCGATGTCGGTCATTTGTTATCATGAGCACCGACGAGTTGTGAAGATACTACAGATGCGGTGCATGATGCTTTTCCTTGCGAATGCGGGCGGACCATTATCGTCGCCTTGTGGAGGAGTGTTCTATCATTTCATCCCGGTGTTAGTGTTGCCTATGGTCGAGATTTGATATTTTTGAATTTGGTGCAATTCTTGTTAGTAATGTGGTTTCGCTGTCCTTGATTGAATGCATTGAGGCTCATCGACATGTTGGCCTTCACTTGTTTCCCTCTAGGCACGGTGTTGTGAGATGGAACTTAAGAGGAAGTTATCAAAGATAGTTGTGTATTGCGACTTCAGGATCGAATCCGCATTTCCAGTGTTGATGGTTCTAGGGAGATGATCCCTGAGGTGGTATTTGTGCTTAGGAATTTTGAATGTTACGAGAAAGGCTTGAGTGGAATGTCGGAAAATGTGAGTATTCGATCATTGTTTTTGACGCAATACGGTTTCGAGTTTCAAACACATTGTTGGACCTTCGGGTGATGTTAATGTATGAAAGGTTTCTTACAGCTGGCGGATCCATGTGGACCTAGGGAGATCAATTGATTTCATGATGGATGTAACTATAGCAATGATGTTGGAGGAGGTCGGTATGAAGTTACATAGGTGGGCTATCTCCTGTGAGCAGGTTAGCAGTTGCGTGATTTTGATAAAGTTCCTACAAAGAGTTCTACTTTCTACCCAGCGGGAGGCACGTACTGCGATGTGAGTTTGGATCACTTGAAGAAGATGGCATGGCTGTCAGGAGGTCAGATGTGCGATTGTGGCTGATAATTCAGAATGTTTTATTAAAGTGTAACAAGAGATTGCAAGAAATTTGGCGAGTTAACGGTGCAAGATCATGGTTACTGAGGTGGAGTTAATGTGGGTTCGTTATTTGTGTGATTGTAGCATAAAGCTAAGTGGGGAGTATACCGCCTATGAATGAGTCACGTGGAGCACCAAAACTACATACCAAAACCAGCGTACCAAAACTAGTAACAGCTCCGGATCAAGTGGAGCACACCAACTCTCACTGATCAAAGATCCTAAAAAGGGGGACCGTCAGCCTGTCTACCTGCACCTGCGGGCATGAAACGCAGCGTCCCCAAGCAAAAGGGACATCAGGACGAATAATATACCGAGTATGTAAGGCATGAAAATCAGTACATAAAAGACATAAAAGAAACACGGAGTAAAGGAATCCGCTTGTAAGTCTAAATAACTTTGTGAATCCTGAAATATTTATAAGTACATGCATGTGCATATAATTGTTGTATCATGCATAGATATATGTGTACATAACATCATCAAGCCTCTGAGGGCATCCCGTCATATCATCTCGGCTCTATGGGAGAAACCATCAACATATACCAACTGATCAGGTGGTTGTGCATATATAACATTGTAACCTTTTCCCATATCCCATATACGTATAATATTTGCGTATATAACGCCATATGGTCATGGGTCAATGTACATGTATAAATGAATGAAATGCATAAGAAGTGAGTTAATAAGATTTCTCGGAATGTCATAATTTTAATATGTCTTCGGATAAAATTTATCAACTACGTATTTTTCTGAGACCCATGAACAAAAGATATAATAAGACACATGGGAAATCAAGAACATAGGCACCCCTAGTGCTTCTATGAATAGAGGCATTTATGAAAGTTGTGTGTTTACTCATTTCGTTTGTATCGTACGAATCATGCCAAATGGAAAGAAGGGATAGCCTTAACATACCTGAGCTGATTCTCTTGACAATCCCTCTAATACACGGCAATCGCGACAAAATACGTAACAACAAGATCGAAGTAGGGAACAATCCGTATGATATTCTTGAGAAAGGTTATACCGGGTTCCCTTAGAATTGTAATTCATGTTGCTATTACACTATAGGGGTTCATATGAATTCTTATTGAAGCTACATCCATTACTTTGTTGAATATCTCATCCTTTACTTTGTTGAAGATTGATCCTTAATTCTACATTCGTTACTTTGTAGAGACAAGCATCTCCCTTAGTGAATTAGATAGGTCTTTTATCTTAGTGGGTGTGAGCCCCACTTATGTGATGACTTAGCCATAAAATCTCCTAAATAAGCCACATAGTTACATAGACCAAGAGTCATTGTTTGGTTTTTGATCCATATCTTACTTGCTGCCATGTTGGGGGGAGGGGGAGGGGGTTGTGGTCTCCATTAAGCTTATCCACAAGTCCTAATCACCTTGTTAATCTTTTACTAAATTAATAATTAACTAATTGCCCACATAATTAAGAATTATCTCAAATTACTTACTCACTTTTAACATACTTTATACACCTTACTATCATGGTCATGTGGTACCTTGTATGGCACTAGTTCACAAATACCGGGTATTATAGCTCGGACTGTATTTTTTCCCAAATTGACAATCTTCAACGAAACTCATTTTCTTTGATTCGTTTACCCTCTAACCTTCACGACACTTACTTATCTTCTGTTATAAATAGCATAAATGCTTATAACCTCAAAAATAATCTCATTCTCGAGTCTACGTCGATTAACTTGCGACGAAACTTTAACGTAGGAAAACGTAAAATGTAACATCATTCCCCCCTTAGAAATATTCGTCCTCGAGTGTTTAACTACCCGGGATCTATATAAATTTTGGCAGAGTCACCTTTGTAACAGTACTACTATCAATCCTTCCTGTAGAAAACTCAATAATTCAATGCCACATATTGCCACAATCATTAATCACGACCATGGCCTCACACGACCAATGAAAATAATTAACACAAGAATCCATACTTGTACATTAAGGCTGTGATATCTCAGTCGGATCCTCCTCTGGAAGAGGAAATAAGTGAGGATACCTAGACTTCATGTCCTCTTAAGCTTCCCAAGTCATTTCTTCCACATTTTGTTTTCTCCAAAGTACTTTCACCGAAGTTACGTCTTTAGTCCTGAATCTCCGAACCTATCTATCTAGTAAAGGAATGGGAGTTTCCTCATATGATAGCTGCTCTATGACCTGAACATCATCAACTGACATGACTCTAGAAAGATCTCCGACACATTTACGAAGCATAGATACATGAAAGACTGGATGTATAGACTCCAAGTCAGAAGGCAAGTCTAACTCATATGCTACCTAGCCTACCTTGCATATGATCTTATATGGTCCAATGTAACGAGGGCTAAGTTTTCCTTTTTTACCAAACCTCATAATGCCTTTCATCGGTGATACCTTTAGGAATACCCAATCATCAACCTGAAACTCCAAATCTCATCGTCGATTATACGCATAAGTCTTCTGACGGCTTTGAGATCTTAATAGCCTTTCCTGTATAAGCTTAATCTTCTCGATTGCCTGTTGTACCAACTCTGGTCCTACTAACTTAGTTTCCCCAACATTAAACTATCTTATAGGCGACCTACACTTCCGTCCGTAAAGAGCTTCGTATGGAGCCATCTGAATACTGGAATGATAGCTATTATTATACGCAAACTCAATAAGCACCATATGAGCATCCCAGCTACCCTTGAAGTCCATCACACAAGCCCGTAACATATCGTCAAGTGTATGAATAGTACGCTCAGCTTGTCCGTCTGTCTGGGGATAAAATGCAGTACTAATACTTACCTGAGTCCCCAATCCTTTTTGAAAGGACCTCCATAAATTAGCTGTAAACTGAGCACCTCTATCCGAGATAATAGATATAGGGACACCATGAAGTCGTACTATCTCCTTAATAAAAAGCCTTGCATAATCTTCTACAGAATATGTAGTCCTAACGGGCAGAAAATGGGCTGATTTTGTAAGTCTATCAACAATCACCCATATAGAATCGAACTTATGATGGGTACGAGGTAAGCCTATGATGAAATCCTTATTAATTACTTCCCACTTCCAAGTCGGAATCTTCATAGCCTGTAATAATCCACTGGGTTTTTGATGCCCAATCTTAACCTACTGACAGTTAGGGCACTGAGCAACAAACTCCGCTATATCCTTTTTCATCTCGTCCCCCCAATATATTTCCCTGATATCATGATACATTTTTGTTGCACATGAATGGATAGAATAACAAGAATAGTGAGTTTCTCCCATAACCTGTCGGCGTAGCCCTGCAACATTATGGACACATAATCGTCCTTGATATATAATGAGAATAGTGAGTTTCTCCCACTAATTTCAAATGGTGTCTTCTCCTTCTGAGGGGTTGTATCCCTATAATGAGCTAACATAAGATCCTCGTACTGGCATTCCTTTACTTCAGTTACTAAAATGGATGTTGTCGAGTCCTGAATAGTAACTCCGATATCACTTGAGTCCAGTATTCGAACTCCAAGACTAGTTAGCTGATAAATCTCACGAGTTATCCCCATATTCTCTGGATGTAAATATAATAGGCTACCCATAGATCTACGGCTGAGGGCATCGGCTACTACATTCGCCTTCCCTGGATGGTATAAAATATCAACGTCATAGTCTTTTAGTAGCAACAACTATCTCCTTTGACGTAAATTCAATTCCTTTTGAAGATATACTGAATGCTCTTATGATCAGTATAGAAATCAACATGAATGCCATACAAATAGTGCCTTCACATCTTTAGTGAATGAATCACCGCGGCTAACTCTAGATCGTGGGTCGGGTAATTCTTCTCGTGCTTTCTTAGTTGTCTAGAAGCATATGCTACAACCTTACCATGCTGCATCAGTAAAACCCGATCTAATGCCCGAAGTGTCACAATAGATAGCACAACTACCGGTCCCCTCTGTGAGCGTTAGAACTGGTGCTGAAGTTAATCTATCCTTCAATGCCCAGAAACTCCGTTCGCAAGCACCAGTCCATTGAAACTTAGCTCCCTTCTGAGTCAACTTTGTCAATGGTGCTGAAAGGGAAGAAAATCCCTCTGCGAATCTCCTATAATAACCTGTCAAGCCGAGGAAGCTACGAACCTCCATCGGTGTCATAGGTCTAGGCTAAGTCTTTACTGCCTTAATCTTTTGTGTATCAACCCCGATACCTTCACCTGAAATAATATATCCAAGGAAAGCTACAAAATTCAACTAGAATTCACATTTAGAGAGTTTGGCGTACAATTTCTCTTTTTGGAGAACTTGGAGCACAGTATGCAATTGATCTGCATGCTCAGTCTCTGAACGAGAATAAACCAATATATCATCGATAAATACAATCACGAACAGATATAGAAAGGGTCTGAACACACGGTTCATCAAGTCCATGAATACTGCTGGGGCATTGGTCAAACCGAATGACATAACACGAAACTCAAAATGCCCATATCTGGTCCTAAATGTTATCTTAGGAATATCTTTCGCCTTAACCCTTACCTGGTGGTACCTAGACCTCAAGTCTATCTTCAAGAAACACTTGTCACCTTGCAGCTGATCAAATAAATCATCAATCCTCGGGAGCGGGTACTAATTCTTGATCGTCACCTTATTCAACTGTCAATAATCAATACACATCCGCAAGGAATTATCTTTCTTCCTCACGAATAACACAAGTGCTCCCCACGGTGATGTACTAGGTCTGATCAAATAAATTATCAATCTAGAAAATTTTGATTTGGCGGGTGGTTATGAGCTTCTACGTGTCGCTTTCATTGTTGCAGTATTGCTATGGTTAGATCAGGCCTTATACATATTATAAGGTATACTATGGGCATCGGGTTAGTGAATTTGCAATTGTTGTGCTTGGAGGATGTTACTATGGGAAAATGAGTTATGTTGTGCATTGTGTGATATCAGAATGGGTGCATGATCATATTTTGGTTCAGCGTGTAGAGATTGATACGGTGTTTTTATGTTAGAATAAATTCTCGTAGAGAATTCCGGATGTTTGAATTTGGTTCTAAGGCTTGTGGGCTAAGGTGGCAGGAAGGATCTTCAGCCTGGATCAAGCTAATGTGCTCACATGGATTGTGGTGGCACAGGTAGGTGCGAGGTGTTAATCAGCAATTTTGGACAATTTCGGGGCGGTTCTTAGCACGTTCGAGGACGAACATATGTTTAAGTGGGGAAGAATGTAACGACCCGACCGGTCATTTTGAGGTCTTGAGTAGCTTTATTACATATTTTAGGACTTGTACTTGTGGTCGGAATTGAATTTTAGGAAGTTCGAAGTTGTTTCGGAAGGAAAATTCTCAATTCAGAAGCTTTAAGTTGGAAGAGTTGACTAGGTTTTGACTTTTTAGTAAATGACCTTGGAATCGGAGTTTGAAGGTTCCAATAGGTTCATATGATGATTTTGGACTTGGGCGTATGTTCGGGTTGAGTATCGGGTGGTTTGAGAGCATTTCAGCGCTTATTGTGGAGAGTTGACATTTTGATGGTTATAGAAATTCCTAAGTTTGATTTAAAGTGGACTTTGATGTTATGGATATCTGTTTGGGATTTCGAGCCTTGGAATGGGTTTGTGTTATGATTTGTGACTTGTACATAAAGTTTGGCATCATTTTGGGTTGTTTAGATATAATTCAGATGCGTTCAGCGAAGTTTGAAAGTTGAAATAAGTATCTTGATCGTTGATTCATAGTTTTGATGTTGTTTAATGTGAGTTTAGGCTTCGACTAAGTTAGTATAGCGTGTTAGGATGCGTTGGTATGGTTGGATGGGGTCCTAGGGCCTTGGATGCGAATCGGATTGGAATCGGATCGCGTTTTGGACTTAAACAATTGTTGAAGATTGAGGCTTCTAGTGCGATCACACCTGCGAGGTTTTGGCCGCAGGTGCGAGACCGCAGAAACAGCCCAGGGGTCGCAGAAGCGATTGGAGTTGAGGCTGGATGGATTCACGGGTGCGAGGAAAATACCTCACCTACGGGCTCGAAGTGCGCTTCCACTGGTTCGACCTTTGTTCCCACAGAAGCGGATATGTACCATGGGATGAAGGCACACAGAAGAGGAGTAAATCCGTAAGGGTAGACTCGCAGAAACGGATCCTAGACCGTAAAAGCGAAAGTGCTGGAGGCGGAGGGTGTTCGCAGATGCAATCCTTGGACCGCACCTGTGGGACCACAGATACGGTCAAGAGACCGCATGTGCGATGAGCGCTGGGCAGAAGTGAGTTTTTATTTCGGTACTTAGCCCATTCCTCTCGCATTTTCACTAGGTTGAGCGATTATTTGGAGCTCTTGAAGAGGAGATTTTCATCATCTATCGTGAGGTAAGTTATTCCCACTTGTGAGTTAAATACATGGATTATATATGGATTTAAACACGAAATTTTGTAGAAATTGTGGGATTTGGAAGAAAACCTAGAATTTGATATTTTTGGATTTTTACCACGAAATTGGACATGGAATTAGAAATAAATTATATATTTGAGTTCGTGGTGCTATGGATAATTGTTATAAATTGTTAAATTATGAGTATTGGATTATATATTTACTGATTTTCTTGTTGTTTGACTAGTTTCGGATTGATGGGCATTGGTGTGCGGTGTTAGAGAGGCGTTAGAGGCGGTTATGGAACTTCAGAGCGAGGTTAGTCTCCTGTCTAACCTTATGAGGGGGAACTTACCCTATAAGTGTTATATTGGTTATCTGCTGCATGTTGTGGGAGCTACGCACGTATGAGGTGACGAGTGTCCGTCCGTATGCTAGAATTTCTGATTATGTCCGGGTAGACTTAGACTCCCGCCATGCTTTAATTATACTATTTGAGTTATTCTTGCCTGTTTAGTTGCTTTAATTCGCATTATGACCTGAGACTAGACTCGCGTAGAGTAATGGTCTCACTATTTTAGATACTTGATGAGCTACTTGATTAGCCGTGGAAATTGTACTTTCCTTATTCGTGAGTGGGGTCAAAGAACCTTAAACGCTTCATATTCTAATGGGATCGGGCTGAACGCCTCAGCAATAATCCTGTGGGATCAGACCGTTCACCTTGGCAGAATATTGTAACATACTCTTATGGGATCGGGTCGTTCTCCTCGACAGTATCATGTATCATTTTCTTATGGGATCGGGTCGTTCGCCTCGGTAGTATCATGTATCATTTTTTATGGGATCGGGTCCTTCGCCTCGACAAGATTATATATCACACTCTTATGGGATTAGGTCATTCGCCTCAGCAGTTCTATGAACCACTCTTATGGGATGGGGTCGTTCGCCTCGGTAGTTTTATGAAACACTCTTATGGGATCGGGCCATTTTCCTCGGTAGCTCTATGAACACTCTTATGGGATCAGGTCGCTTCCTTTGCTAGAATTGTGCGAAATGCTTGATAAGGAGTCCGTGTACTGATGAGTTTCTTGACTTGAGATGTGACCATTGACTTGGTATTGACCATTACGTATTGCATTTGAGGAGGTATCCGATAGCTGAGGATTATGTGTTCATTGTTCAGCCGTAGACCGTATTATTTGCCTATGTCTGTACTTACCATGTTTCATACCTGTCCACTTTATTATATTTGATTTACTAGACCACTAGTAAGTGTCAATGTCGAGCCCTCATCACTACCTCTTTGGGGTCAGGCTAGATTCTTACTTGGTACATGTTGATTTACGTACTCATGCTGCACTTCTGCACTAAATGTGTAGGATCTGACAGGTTCATTTTGTAGCGACCCGGCCGATCGTTTTGAGCTATGGCGTGCCATTCAGCTATTTAAGGCCTTGAGTAGCTTTACTTCAGGTATTATGACTTGTATGTGTGGTCGGAATTGAATTTCCCGAAGTTCGGAGTTGATTTGGAAAGAAAATTCTAAATTCAAAAGCTTTAAGTTTGAAAAATTGACTAAAGTTTGTCTTTTGAGTAAATGACCTTGGAATTGGGATTTGAAGGTTCCAACAAGTTAGTATAATGGTTGTGGACTTGGGCGTATGTTCGGGTTGAGTATCGGGTAGTCCGGGAGTATTTCAGCGCTTATTATGAAAAGTTGGCATTTTTAAAGTTTAAGAATTTCATAAGTTTTGTTTGAAGTGGATTTTGATGTTAGCGATGTCTGTTTGGGGTTTCGAGCCTTGGAATAGCTTCGTATCGTGATTTGTGACTTGCATGCAAAGTTTGGCGTCATTCCGTAATGTTTTGAAATGATTCGGATGCGTTTGTTGAATTTTGGAAGTTTGAAAAGTTTAAAGAACAATTTTGGTCGTCGATTCATAGTTTTGATGTTGTTTGGTATGATTTGAGGCCTCGAGTAGGTTCGTTTCAAGTTTTGGGACTTGTTGGTGTGAATGGACGGGTTCCCGGGGACCTCAGGTGTGTTTCGGGATGGTTTCGAAACATTTCTTCATGTTTTGCATCTGTTGTTGCTCGTTCTGGTGTTGTTCATCGCAAACGCATAGGGGTAATCCCATTTGCGAGGAAATATTCTTGGCTGCTGGATATTTGTGCTTCGTGTTCATGACTGAACGCACACGTTCACGAAGGTTCGAGGAGCAAAGCTACGCATTCGCGATAAGGGATTTTAGGCCTGAGAGATTTTAGCCTTCGCATTCACAGAAGGTGCACCGCGTTCGAGAAGGTTTGCCTGGTAAAGCACTGCATTCGCAAGATTTGGCTCGCATTCACGAAGAAAATTTTTGGAACTGGAGCTGGTAGTGCTCCGCGAACGCGATGGACTTGTCGCGTTGATGAAGGTCAAACTGGGTAGTGTTCTTTTTAAATTGGGGGTTTGACTCATTTTCACTTCATTTCTTCCATGGGAGCCAATTTTGGAGCAATTTTGGAGTGTCATTTTCATCATCTATTATGGGGTAAGTAATTTCATCACATTGTGAGTTAAATACATGGTTTACATATGGATTCAAGCATGGGAATTTGTAGAAATATGGGATTTTGGTAGAAAACCTAGAAAATTGGTATTCTAGATTTTTACCACGAAATTAGACATGGAATTGGGAATAAATCATATATTTGAGTTCGTAATATTATGGGTAAAGTTTATCTTCGAAAATTTCGTAATCCGGGCCCTGAGGGTTGACTTTTTTGACTTTTAAGGTAGAGTTGGGGATTGTTATGAAATGATTAATTATAAGCATTGGAATATATTTTCATTGAGTTCCACATGGTTTGACTAGTTTCAGAATGTTTGGCTTGGAGTTGAGTATTAGAGTGGCGTTGGAGCCGGTTATGAAATTTCGGAGCGAGGTAAGTTTCTTGTCTAACCTTGTGAGGGGAAAACTAACCCCCTAGGGGATGTAATTGTTATGTGATACTAGTTGTAGGTACTACGTACGCACGAGGTGACGAGAGTCCATACGTAGCTAAAGCATGTTTATGTCCGGGTAGACTTAGGGCCTTATCACGTAATATTTAAATTATCTGAACTCATTTTGCTGGCTTAATTAATTGAATTTATAATTGAAATTGATTTAGAAATATATATATATATATATGTGTGTGTGTGTGTGTGTGTGTGTGTGTGTGTGTACGTATTTTAGGCCGAGCCTTATCACCTTGAGTTGTTGGCTAGTTAATTGAGAAACGGTAAAGATTATACTCATTTTTTGCTCATGTACTGTATTGTAAGTACGTGTCTCGTAATTCGGTAATTTTCTTCATTTCTTGTGGAGCGGGTCGAACGCCTCGACAGTATAATAGATGCATCTATGGTGCGTGCCACTCGACCCTTGATAGTGTACACATTATTCTGGATCGGGCCGAACGACCTCAGCATTAAAGTGCGTTATATCGCTGGTAGTCCGAACATTCACGAGATTATGTTTCCAATGATGCCCGGCATTTTACATGGTACTTCTTATCCGTTTATTTCTGATACTTGATATATCTGAGCAGATGAGGTAGAATACAAGACTGAGAAATTTATACTTTAAAAGAAATATTTGGAATATTAGGTAACTTACAGATTTACCCTATTATGGTTGTGTGCTTCACACATACTTATTGTTTCATTATATTGCTTATTGGAGCTCTAGTAAGTATCGATGTCAACCCCTCGTCACTACTTCTCCGGGGTTAGGCTAGATACTTACTGGGTACATATTGTTTCATGTACTCATGATGTACTTTTGCACTAAATGTGCATGATCTGACAGGTTCATTTGGTGATCATCTTGGCGCGTAGGCGCACCTGTTGAGGAGACTTTAGGTGAGATGCATTCTAGGCTACGCATCACAGTCCACAGAGTCTCCATCGTACTATTCATTTTATCCTGTCTTATTTACTTCCTAGACAGATGTTGTATTATTATTGTACTCCTAGAAAATACTCATGCACTTGTGACACCGGGTTTTGGGATATACTAGTTGATGCTTACGGTTCTGTATATTATCATCGTCTTTCATTTTCTTATAAATTACAAGTTTTGTACATGCCCGTGGATTTAAAAGTATAAATTTACTTCTTATTAAAACTTATGGTTTCGAAGGTAATAAAATGAGTAATTAAGTTGATTAAGCACCCTTAGGTAGCCTGACGGTGGCTTTAGGCGCCATCACAATCCATAGTGAATTTTGGGTCGTGACACATTTGGTGGTTATTTAGGCGCGTAGGCGCAGCTGCTGAGGGGACTTTATGGTGAGTTGCATTCCATGTTACGATTCGCAGTATACAGAGTTTCCATTATAGTTATTTACTTTATCTTGTCTAACTTGTATTCCATACGGAGGTTGTATTATTATTGAACTTCCCAGTAGATGCTCATGCACTTGTGACACCGGGTGTTGTGGTGTTCTAAAAATTTGTTTATGGTTTTGCTTACCATTGACACACTTTTACTTTATAGTTTATGTAAACTGTACGTATCTACGACCTTCAAGGCATTGATTTCTCTATCTAATAAGATTCCTGATTGTGGAAATTGGGTCGTGACATGTTCTACTATTAATTTATATATGAATCAAACATATAAGTTCTAATAAGTGATTTTAAATACCAAATCAGATTATCATATATCAAATCTAATACTAATACTCCTTATATCGAAGGTCATTTAATTCGACACTAATGAATTAAATTACTTCCTAAGTTTCATTTTATTCTAGTCTTAGTACGCGTGTAGCTCATGTAACTTTACTCAACGACTATAAACTTTTTAAAAAAAAATCAAATAAATATAATACTAAAAATTATGTTTAAGTTGTAAAATGAAAGTATATATTCCCGAAGATGATGAATATTGATCCAATATATCTAACTAAAAAATGGAAGAAACTATAAAATAGAACTCCTCAATCTTTAATTATTATATTAGAACTTAATTTTTTTTTCTAGTTGTATAATTTCATCGCTATGAATTCACAAATTAAAATTATCATGCTTCCTTTTTATATTACCAAATTCATGCACTAATCACTACCAATAATATGTTTTCAAAATCTATTGATTTTATTATGAAAAAATAAGTTAAATTAATAATTATGTGTTGTTGTACTTAATCTATTAATCTCGCTGGATTTATATAAGTAAATCTCAAATTCCGACGAATAAGAAAAAAACTTATATAAGTAAAATCTTACTTAATATTAACTTTTTAACTACTAGAAACTTTTGAATAGTTCAAATAGGGACAGATTTTACGGCTAAAAGTTTCATTAATGTCAAATTTTAAAATATTAGAAAAATAATTTAAATAAACTTTTTAAATAATAGTAATACTAAAGGCGTCATTATATCTTTTTAAAATAAGACTTGTTCGACAAATAACTTTATCGAATTGCATGATTATGATCTTTATATTTTTTTCCTGCGTTAACCATAAATTATTCTTTCAGTCATCTAGAAGAATCTCAAAACTTAGCCTAATAGTCCCACCCTCCCACCAAGCCAATGACTAAATAGTATATGTGTCAAACTTTTGAATAACAATTTTAAATAATTGTAATACTAAAGGCGTCATTATATCTTCTTAAAATAAGACTTGTTCGACCAACAACTTTATATAATCACATAATTATGATCTTTATGATTTTTTTCAACGTTAACCATTCAGCCTAACCATAAATTATGCTTGCTTATCCGAAAAACGGATAGAGTTAAATTTATACGTAGTTCTAAGGGTATGTGGTATAACTTGACACAAATCGTAAGAATGAATAGAAATATCGAGTGTTGACTATAGAGAATGAAAAATAAGCAAAGTTGGGAAGAAGATGATTTATAGATTAAGCAAGATGAATCAATTTATGAAGCTAAAAAAAGGATAACTCTTCAATATAGGAATGTATGACATCTTAGTTACAATGTATACAAAAACTTGCCCTTTACAGAAATGTAGCCATCCTCTTTATAGTGGATGATCATACTTTAGATATAATTAAAAATACATAGTGGGGAACCCATGATAAATCAGTTTTTCCCTAATTCCCGACGAGATTCTCTCCCTTAATGCGATTGTAACGGCACTTGTCTGTGAGCTCGAGCTTGATCAGACTCGGTGTTGGTCGGTATTGTTTTTAGAGCTCGATGCGGATTTGAGCTCGATGCCCACTCGGGGTCCGGTAATGGCTCGGGCTTGGTATCGGTTGGCCTTTTCCCCTTAAGCTCGATTCCATAACATCTCATTATAGTTCGATTCGGACCCAAGCTCGATAATGACTTCGAACTCGGTGTTTGACTGTACCTTAAATCTGAAGCTCGTTCGTGCCATCATCGGAACCCGTCTAGATATTACGAAGTCTTCCTTTGGTCCATTATGATCTGATCTCGATCAATCGTACAAAGGCCGAATCAATTTCAACCGTATATAGATAGTCCCCTCGTTTCTCGGGAAGGATGTGACAAGAAACAATATGATTTCTCAATGGCTTGATTGGATATGCACTGACGTTTGCATCGAGCCCGACCATGACGTATGTGATAGCTGTCCCGTCGGTTTAGTTTACCAAGGCATTTAATGCGTATCAGACGGTGGTCGGCCACCGCTGATATTGAACCGCCATTGCTTCAATCTATAAATAGCCCTTCTTTTTACCATTAATCACTTTTACATCTTCAATCTTCCAAATTTTCCAATTTCTTTTTCGTATCTTCTGAGTTCATTCGCAAATCTGTAATTCTTCTCTGCAAAATCCTTCTTCAAAACCACCAAATCTTTGTCACCTTCTTCTATTCTCGATCTTTAAATTCAAAAATGGCAAAAATATCACAAACTATTCCTCAGAAAGTGATAGCTTCTTGTTCACAGCCTGTCGTCGACAAAACACCGGTAGAGCCACGGCCTGAGGAGTGCGTTCCTGGGGCGTGTGTTCTTACCTCTAATTTTAAGGTCGATAAAGGCTCGTCGGTTCCCGGCCAATGTGAGCCAATATTGAGGTATATATGTTTGATAATCGAGAGGCACCTCGAACAGCTAAAGAAAGATTGCAATTGGGAGAACAAAGAAATAGCAATCCCATCTTCTGACGAAGATATCACTTCTTACGTGAAAGGGTTTTTAAGTGTGTATACTTACCCTTTCACGTTAGGTCCCCTCGACCCCGTTATTATTGATTTCTGTCATCAATACCAAATAACTTTAGGCTAGATCCATCCTTCTTTTTGGCGGATCATTATTTTGATCCGATACTTCGTGAACAAAATCGAGGAGATGCCTTTCACCCTCGACCATCTCATCCGATTGTACTATCCTCGCCTCTTTCGGGGCGGGTTAATAAAACTTCAGCGTCGTGCTACCAAGGTTCTATTCTCGAGCATAGACGAGGACAGGGATCGAGGCTGGATGGGCAGGTTCGTTCTAGTAAGGATTTCGGACCTGATTCCGACTGAAAAGATGCCTTTTCCTGAGGAGTGGAACATGAAGCATAAGTGTAATTCTGTTGTTATCTCCTACTATTTTGCCCTTTTATTTCTTTTCTCACCGATATCCCCTTTTTGTGATGCATCGGTTCCTTGGATGCCCGGCGCAATTCCCGATCTCAAGAACTGGGTACGAGATCTGGCTTCAACCTCCACATACGCCGAGCGTTCATGGCATGATTTGTCAAAGGGCCGATGGGAGGCCAAAAATCATGGTAAGCCCTTTTCTCGTATTTTTGGTAGTTAGAATGAGAAGCTTTCCATATACTTCAATAAATTTTCCTGTTTGTACGTGTGGGCAAAGATGCAGTTTTGAGGCCCTTGTCCGTCGAGGAAGAGGCTTCGGCCTTTGTTCCAAAGCCGGTGAAGGATAATAAGAGGAAAAGGGCCTCCACTTCCGAAGATCCAAAATAGAAGATGAGGACGGCTCGTAAGCCGAGGAAGAGTACCCTTCCTTTGACCGTAGAATCAGTTCTGCCTCAAAGGGATGAAGACGAAGAAGAAGAACAAGAAGAAGAAAATGATGGGTCCGTGCTAGTGGCCCAAATAAAGAAAAGCATCGATGCCCCAAAGGCATCTGAATCGATGGTGATTTATAAGGCTTCGCCTCGGACCGAGGATATATTTGAGGATGGCTCGGGCAAAGTCCCCGAGTCATTAGAGATCAAGGATGCTTCCTACCAAAGTTAACAAACGGTGGGTACATCGAAAGGGGCCGGTCCTGAAGCTCTCCGAACTGAGGAGAACGCCAATCGGAGATTCGCCCACTCTCCCTTCCTTTTTCGAAGGGACTATTCGGGACCCCAAGCTTTGGGGGGCCCTCGAGATGAGCCAGTGTCATGAAGGGGAGGACCCCTTCCGTGATTTGTTTACTGGGTTCGAGGACGCTGCTGTCCCTAGTGATGTGTCGGGCCTTCTCTACGAAGTGCAGCTAGCTCTGAATTGGGTAAGCTCTTAACTCTCTTTGTTGATATTACTTTTTTATGTTTTGCTATTCTATGCTAACTTCTTTTCCTCGCAAGCCGTGTCGTTTCATTAATAAGCATGTTCTCGGTCTCGAGTTGAGTTGCATCGGTTCGAGACCGACCTCCAACAGGTTACGGAGGAGAGGAACGCCCTTAAACTTTTTTCCGGGCAAAGGGAAGAAGAAATCAAAGTTCTTCGGGCTTTGGCCAAGGCTCATCAAGACCAGGCCGACCTGACCGAGCAGGTAATGATAATATTAAGAACTCATGGGCTTGATTCAGGATTGGAGGCTATTATTTTGATCTAACAGATGCAGTAGAAACCCGAGATGATCGGGCAGCTTCGTGAGGAAGTTGATACAATAAGGGCGGAGACCATCGGATGGAAAGATGGAATGGACCGTCTTGCTGCAGAAAAGGAAACTATTCAGGCCCAATTGTCATCAACTGCAAGCCAACTTCAAGGCATAAAAGAGATGAGCTTGGTTCAAGCGAGAAAAATAGAGGAACTCGAGGCTCGGTTGGCCTCTGAACTTGCTAAAGCCAAATCTGATGCGGAAAAAGCAAAGTCCTATGCAGATGCATTAATGGCTGTCTATCGAGCGGATGTTGAAACTGTTCAGGTACAAGCAAGAGAGGCAGCCGAGACTGCCAACACCCGAGCACATTGGGTTGCTGAACTTGCTAAGTGCCAATCTCGGAGGGAGTCCTTTGAGGAGATCCATGCTCGAGGTTTCGATCTCACTGAAGAGATAAAAAGGGCTAAAGTGCTTGAGGCTGATGCTGAAGCCTTGCCTTTCAATCATGACGATGATGATGATGATGACAATAATGGGAGCAAGAGCGGGTCCGAGAGCGGGGAGGAGCCCGATGGAGAAGAAACCGCCCCCCGGAGATAACCAAGAAACTTAGCCCTTAGTTTTTATTCCGGACGTTGTAAACAATCTTGTATGCATATATAAATATCTTTTCTTTTCCCGACATGCCTCTGTTTTATTTCCTGCCTTGTGAAGATTTTGTTTTATTCATGCCTTATAATGTTTTCACAAGGCTATAGGAAATTTGATCGAATTTGGACTTTAAAGACTTTATAATCGAGTGAGCGCTTACTCAAACTTGAAATAGCGTAGCCCATAGGCTTAGTAGTCGAGTTGAGTGATTTCTTGAACTTGAAGTAATACAGCCTGTAGGCTTATTAGTCGAGTGAGTGATTGCTCAAACTCGAGATGATGTAGCCCAAAGGCTTATTAGTCGAGTGAGTGATTCGAACTCGAAATAATGTAGCTCGTAGGCTTAATGGTCGAGTGAGTGATTCGAACTTGAAGTAATGTAGCCCGTAGGCTTAATAGTAGAGTGAGTGCTTGCTCGAACTCGAAATAAAAGTAGTCTGTAGGCTTAGTAGTCGAGTGAGTAATTCGAACTGGAAGTAATGTAGCCCGTAGGCATAATGGTAGAGTGAGTGCTTGCTCGAACTCGAAATAAAAGTAGTCTGTAGGCTTAGTAGTCGAGTGAGTAATTCGAACTGGAAGTAATGTAGCCCGTAGGCATAATGGTAGAGTGAGTGCTTGCTCGAACTCGAAATAAAAGTAGTCTGTAGGCTTAGTAGTCGAGTGAGTAATTCGAACTCGAAGTAATGTAGCCCATAGGCATAATGGTCGAGTGAGTGCTTGCTCGAACTCGAAATAAAAGTAGCCTGTAGGCTTAGTAGTCGAGTGAGTGATTCGAACTCGAAGTAATGTAGCCCGTAGGCTTAATATTTGAGTGAGTGCTTGCTCAAACTAGATATAAAAGTAGCCTGTAGGCTTAGTAGTTGAGTGAATGATTCGAACTCGAAGTAATGTAGCACGTAGGCGTAATGGTTGAGTGCGTGCTTGCTCGAACTCGAAATAAAAGTAGCCCGTAGGCTTAGTAGTCGAGTGAATAATTCGAACTCGAAGTAATATAGCCTGTCGGCATAATGGTAGAGTGAGTGCTTGATCGAACTCGAAATAAACGTACCCCGTAGGCTTATTAGTCGAGTGAGTGATTCAAACTCGAAGTAATGTAGCCCGTAGGCGTAATGGTCGAGTGAGTGCTTCCTCGAACTCAAAATAAAAGTAGCCCGTAGGCTTAGTAGTCGAGTGAATGATTTGAACTCGAAGTAATGTAGCCCCTAGGCGTAATGGTCGAGTGAGCGCTTGATCGATCTAGAAATAAAAGTAGCCCATAGGCTTATTAGTCGAGTGAGTGATTCGAACTCGAAGTAATGTAGCACGTAGGCCTATTAGTCGAGTGAGTGCTTGCTCGAACTCGAAATAAAAGTAGCATGTAGGCTTAGTAGTCGAGTGAATGATTCGAACTAGAAGTAATGTAGCCCATAGCAGTAATGGTCGAGTGATTGATTCGAACTCGAAGTAATATAGCTCGTAGGCATAATGGTCGAGTGAGTGCTTGCTCTAACTCGAAATAAAAGTAGCCCGTAGGCTTAGTAGTAGAGTGAATGATTCGAACTCGAAGTAATGTAGCCCGTAGGCGTAATGGTCGAGTGAGTGATTCGAACTCGAAGTAATGTAGCCCGTAGGCTTAATAGATAGTCCTCGAGTGAGAATGGTTGCTCGAACCCAAGTTGGTGTAGCCCTTGGGCTTTATAGTTGAGTGAGTGTTGCTCGAACTCGTTGATTTACCTTAAGCCTGTTTGCATAATAAATCTCAAAATAGAGGAATTTTGCTTGAATATAAGATAAAGAAGAAATTTTTCTTTGTAAGTCATTATATATGTGTTCATGTTTTACGTCAGGTCTTGGGCCAACTACATGAGCATGGTTCGTTTTGACCACTTGGCTCTTACAATATTTCCTATCGGAACCCTGTTATTATGAAGTAACTTTCTTGCATCAAACTTGATATATTTGAGAGGTAATGCCCCCCCAGTATTCGAGGTCGATTGTAAAGAGGCCTCGGATACTGTCGAATTGTTTCAAAGTTAGCACGATCAATGATTGCCTCATTACAAACCTTGCCGAAAAACCCAATTGGGATAAAACCCATCTAAGGGAAAAAGAGTGCAACGCGTGCTTTCAGACCTAGTGCTTTGTATTGAAGGATCCATCCTTGTTCCTGATCGGACTCCTGCAAGGGTTAGTTTCGAAATATAAACGAATATGGGAGGGTCGTACCTTAGCAGTAGTATCGTTTTAGGTGCGACACATTCCAATTGTTTGATATTTGTTTGCCGTTTATAATACCGAGCTTGTAGGATCCTTTTCCGACGTTTTCGAGAACCTAATACGGTCCTTCCCTGTTTGGACCCAGTTTTCCTTCGTTTGGATTTTGGGTACTGAGGGTGACTTTCCTTAGAACTAAATCCCCAAGTTTAAAATGGCGAAGCTTGGTTCTTCGATTATAGTATCTTTCGATTCGCTGCTTTTGGGCGGCCAATTGGACGAGGGCTGCTTCTCGTTTTTTATTCGATAATTCGAGGCTAGTAACCATAGCCTCGTGATTTGACTCTTCTGTTGTATATCAAAACCTGGAACTGGGTTCCCCGACTTCGACTGGAATCAAGGCTTCGGAGCCATATACTAAGGAGAACGGAGTTGCCCCCGTACTGGACTTCGATGTTGTTCTATATGCCAAAAGGACTCCGGGCAGAATTTCTCTCCATTTCCCTTTAGTTTCGTTCAACCTTTTCTTCAGGTTTTGAATGATAGTCTTGTTTGTCGATTCGGCCTGTCCGTTCCCACTGGGGTGATACGGTGTTGACAATATCCTTTTCATTTTATGGTCTTCGAGAAATTTTGTTACTTTACTGCCGATAAATTATTTCCCATTGTCACACACTATTTCGGTGGGTATCCTAAATCGACATACGATATGATCCCAGATGAAGTCTATAACCTCTTTCTCTCTTACTTTCTTGAACGCTGTGCTTCAACCCATTTAGAGCAATAGTTAGTCATAAATAAAATAAACTTAGCTTTACCTGGGGCCGATGGCAGAGGGCCGACGATATCCATTCCCCGTTTCATGAATGGCCATGGGGATAGGATTGAGTGAAGTTGCTCTCCGGGCTGATGGATCATTGGTGCAAACATTTGACATTTACCACATTTTCGAACAAACTCCTTTGCATCTTTGTCCATATCGTTCCAATTATACCCTGCCCTGATTATTTTTTGGACTAATGAATTGGCACCGGAGTGATTTCCACAAGTACCCTCGTGAACCTCACGTAGGATGTAGTCGGTATCTCCTGGACCTAAGCATACTGCCAATGGTCCATCGAATGTCCTTCGGTATAATGTTCCATTTGCTGTCAATGTGAATCGAGCAGCTTTAGTTCGTATGGACCTCAAATATTTAGGGTCCGATGGGAGCTTTCCATTATCTAAGTATTCAATATACTTATTCCTCTAATCCCAGATTAAGCTTGTAGAATTTATCTCGGCATGACCTTCTTCGATCACGTATCTCGAGAGTTGAAAGACAGTCCCCGAGCTTATCTCGCCTTCCTCGACCGATGATCCCAAATTTGCAAGTAGCTCGTCAAATCTCTACAATAGCGAGTCTATCACTCTACGCAAGCCTAGTCTCATATCGTAATGCGAAATATAGGAATTCAACAGGCAAGGATAACTCAAATAGTACAATTAAAGCATGGCGTGAACCTAAGTCTACCTGGACATAATCAGGAAATCTAGCATACGCAAGGACACTCATCACCTCATACGTGCGCAACTCCCACAACATGTAGCATACAATAAGAATAACACCAACGGGATAATTTTTCCCTCACAAGGTTAGACAAGAGACTTACCTCGATGCGGAGTTTCATAACCGACTACAATGCCTCTCTAGCACCTCCAACCGATGTCCATCGAGCCGAAACTAGTCAAACAACATGCAAATCAATCAAAATATACTCCCATGCTTATAATTAATCAATTTGTAGCAATTTCCAACTTTGCTCGAAATGTCAACAAAGACAACCCTCATGCTCACGTGCACGGATTCCAAAATATTTGAAGATAAAAATTACCCATAAAGTTACGAACTCAAATATATAATTTATTCCTAATTCCATGTCAAATTTGGCGGTCAAAATCCAAAAATACCAAATTCTATGTTTCTTTATAAATCTCACAATTTCTACTAATTTCCATGTTTAAGTCCATTTGTAAATCATGTATTTAACTCACAATGGTAGGAATCACTTACCTCATGAAGGATGACAAAAATGGCACTACAAAATTGCCCACAAGGTCGGCTCCAAAGAGAGAAATGAGGTGAAATGAGCCAAAACCCGATTTGGCTAACATATACATTATGCCCAGGCGATCTTCGCATCTGCGAAGCCAATGGCAACTTCCGCAGCGTCGCTTCGGCGGCAACAAATCCGCTTCTGCGGAAAGCACTGGAGGCTGCCCCTTCACACCTACGGACAAGGCCCTGCACCTGCGACATCATAGGTGCGGCAATCTCCCTCGCTTTTGCGATCCACTCTGCTTCTGGGCTCCATGAAGCCGTATCTGCGCTATCGCAGATGTAGAAATAGTCTCGCACCTGCGGCCACTGCCCAGCTCGCCCAGAACCGCTTTTGAGACCCTCTTGTCTGCTTTTGCGGCTCCGTACCTACGGCCAAAACCTTGCAGGTGCGGCTACACCAGATCTGTTGCCACCAGAAATTGATTAAGGCTAAATTCTCACTCTGATTTCAATCCGAATCAAACCCGAGGCCCCTGGGACCCCATCCAAGAATACCAACGCATCATAAAACATGATACGAAGTTAGTCGAAGCCTCAAATCACGGCAAAAATATGAAAATTATGAATCGACGATTGAAACCTTTCTTTAAACTTCAAAATTTTAAACTTTGCCGAACGCGTCCGAATTATGCTTAAACATTCCAGAATGACACAAAAATTTATGCACAAGTCATAAATTACGATACAAACCTATTCCAAGGCTCAAAACCCAAAACGGACATCAATAGCACCAAAATTCCACATCAAACCTAATTTAGAAAATTCTAAAACCTTCAAAATACCAACTTTCCACAATAACCGCCGAAATGCTCTCGGGCAACCCGATACTCAACCAGAACACACACCCAAGTCCGTAATCATCCTACGAACCTATTGGAACTTTCAAATCCCAATTTTGAGATTGTTTACTCAAAAGTCAAATCTTAGTTAACTCTTCAAACTAAAAGCTTCCGAAATGAGAATTATCCATTCGAATCAACTCCGAACTTCCCGAAATTCAATTCCGACTACGCGTTCAAGTCATAATACATGAAGTGAATCTACCCAACTCTCCAAACCTCCAATCGACATGCTAGAACTCAAAACAATTGGTAGGAACGTTATAGGTTTGGAGCCCGAGGGGCTTGGGTGAGTTTCGAATATGTTTAGGTATGAGTTTGGTTAAGATTGGAATAGCTGGTGCACTTTTGTTGTTGGTGGTCTGCTGTAGATCTTGCATTTGCGAGGTCTGGCACGCAATTATGAGCCTCACTTTTGCGAACACGTGTTTAGATTTGCAAGCATGGGCTGGAATGGATAGCCTCGCATTTGCGAGGAAAATTATCGCATGCGAATGAACATTTGTCGCATTTGCGATGACAGAGACGCATTTGCGACTCAGTGTGTTCCTGGATTACCTTCGCATTTGCGAAGGATTGGTCCGCATTTGCGAAGATTGGTAGTTTATATTTGCGAACCAAATGTCGCATTTGCGACTTTTGTATCTCTGAGACAGGGTTCACATTTGCGACCCTTGTCTCGCATTTGCGATGTTCGTAATTACGAATAAGACTTCACAATTGAGACATCTGTAGCTGGGTAAAAGAGGGGGAAAACGGGATTAGCTCATTTCTCACAATTTCTCAACCCTAAACACTCTAGAGGCGATTTTCTAAGAGACTGTTCTTCCCAAATTTATTGGTAAGTGACTTTAATCCATTTCTTTTCAATTACCCATTACATTTCATGAGATTTCAACATCAAGTTTAGGATTTCCATGGTAGAAATTAGGTATTTGGATAGAATTGGAGATTTTTGTAAAATTGAGATTTAGACATCAACTTGAGGTCAGATTTCGAAACAAATCACATAATTGTTTGGGGGGGGAAATGGGTAATGGGTTTTGGTCCGAATCTCAGATTTTGACCATGCGGGCCCGGGGTTGACCTTTGTTGACTTTTTCGCAAATGATCTAAATTGAACCTTTTCCATTTGTGTGTAGTTTCTAAAACTTATTTTGAATTGTTGAACTATATTTGGTTTGATTTGATTGGTTTGGAGGATGATTTTAGAGGAAAGGCCCTAGTTGAGCTTTGATTTGATTGCAGAGCGAGATAAGTGTTGGGTCTAACCTTGACTTGAGGGAATTAGGAACTTTTGAATTATGTGAGAACACATCGTATATGCGAGGTAACGAGTGTATATGCACCGTTAATGTATTTGTTTCCATGCCTTACTTGTTACATGCTTTAATTGCTTTCTATGCCATAAATTTCTATTCGACATTTAATTATTCTTATACCGAATTGTTCGTCCCTTCCATGACTCCGTGCTTATTTGCTACTTGCCTTAACTGTTTTACTTCCACACCTTAATTGTCCCATGCTTTGTTTGCCCTGTTGTTCTTGTAATATCTGTTGCATTTCTTTGATTATTATGTGGTTCCTTTATTGCCTTGCACTCATATCCTTTGATTGTAGAAATTCTTGTAAATTGAGTTACTGGATTGTTTATGTTTATTGAATTTGTTTGTGGTTTGGGTTGCACACCGCAACGGTTTGTGATATGGTGGAATAAGGGAGGATTATAAAATTGATTATGATGATATGGCGGCATCAGGTTGTGCGCCGCAACGGTTTGTGTACCTAATACTTGATATTGATAAATGATGATATGGTGGAATAAGGGAGGAATATGATATTGATTATGAGAATACAGTGGGATCGGGTTGTGCGCCGCAACGAAATATATACGTCATATTTGATATTGATAAATGATGCTAAGGCAAAATAAGGAAGGATTGTGTGTGTGCGGTGGGATTGGGTTGCGTGCCGTAATGGATTGTGTGTGTTGTACTTGTTGTTGTTGTTGTTGTGTTAGTTTTCAGCATCTGTATATGAAATCATGAAGTTTGTCATTCTGGGCTTTCTGATAGTGAGGTTTGAGTTTGTTTTTGTAAATTAACTATGTTACTATCATTTCCTGTTTTCTTTTCCTATTATTATTATTATTATTATTATTATTATTATTATTATTATTATTATTATTATTGCGTACATGTTATTGTAAGTG
>AWOL01S0019994.1:3109-17702 GCA_000715115.1 Nicotiana otophora
ACAGTATTCAATCGTATTATATTATATACCTATGCATTTCATAGCCCGACCATAGGGTTCACATATTAAACACATATGCATTACATAGCTCATCCATAGGGTTCATAACACATCATTATGCACATAACCATTTATAAACTTAAAGAGACATGATTAACATTATATTAAGGTCGTTAGTTCCCGAATCATTGGAACATTTCATGTTCATGCCTATCATGAAATAACATAACTCATTACATTAGCACGTGCATAGTGAATCGACAATTCAATTTCAATGGCACATGAGCCCAATTTCTTTTCTTAAGGTTCATCATCATTTAGCGTTGGAAATCTCCCTTACATCTCGTCATTCACTCACTTGACATCTTGAGGTCATTAGCTAAGTTCGTTATTCTTGATTACTTGACATCGAAGTCATTTACATACATTATTTCAGAAACATACAACTATAGTTGAAACCATTGGGACATACAATAGCTCATAAATTTCATTCAGGCAAACGACCACATTTAATGTTCATACTATCACTTCATTAGTACTTTCAACTATTTACAACATCATTATTTCATTGGATCCTTTTTTCCATACATAATATTATTCTTCATTACTTTCAAGGCTTGTCATTATAAGCATCAACACTTAAAGTACCTTTCCCCAAAAGGGCAATATATAAGTTCAACTCATAAATATGTAAAGGCTAAAAACACATTGGAAATACCTATCAAGCATAGAATTAGTTAGAACAACTACATTTGGACATGACTTGAGTACATAAGCTTTTGGATAATTCTATTTTCGAAGTCAATTTGGAATAGTTGAATCAAGGCTCATTTCAAAATATATCACACATTATTTCATTTAGTTGGCGCTATTGGCCACAAGTATAACTTCCATTCTTGGCACGGTGTTCACACTTTATATCCCCAACTCATTATTTCACAATTTATATCCTCAACTCACAAGGAATACCTAATTATGACTTTTAGTACACCTATGAGCAATTAAGAGTCATGCACATTGAGACTTCTTACACAATATGGCATGCCTTTACTTGAAACACTGCGTGGAGCCATAACATTTTTATACCCAACTCATGCTTTGAGCACATTCTCGAAGGATAACCTCATATGATAAGAGCATCTGGAACACATTTTGAACATATACCTTTCAACACAAAGCTTATTCAGAATAGTTGATTTATAAAGAATAACTCGGGACTTACAACAACATCATGGAATTCCATTCTAGGAAAGAGGTTTAGCCAACATACCTCACCTTTAGCTTTCCTTAAATTACTACAACGTTTCGAAAATTCTAGCAATCCCAATCTATTTTGAGACATAATAAAATTGAACACAAATAGGCAGATATTCATGGTTTCAGCTCATTTGAGCATTTTATCAAACAGTAGGTGTGCAAATTTGGCTACAAGGTTCTTGTACAAGATTTCCTTCATTCCACAACCCAATCATTACTTATTTGAGTTCATTAATGTTCTCACAAATTTTATTGGCACAAGCATATATAAATAATACTCTTACACCCAAGAATCATACTTCCAATCATTCATCTTTTACCCCAAACCCGAAATTGAAGACTAGGGGTTTGAATCTTACCTCTTGAGTTAAGATCTTTTGAGATTTCCTAGTTAATCTTCAAATACTTGAGCAAGAATCGAAGGACAATTTGTTGAAGATCACTCTCCCACTCTAGGGAACTTTCCCAGTCTCAAAATATCAGGTCTTAGCTCTAAAATGACTTAACCCCTCTCTCTACCCAGCCTTGGGGTTATTTAATGGGCTCTTACGTGCGCGACCGCGCACACAAGGCAAATGCTCCCAAATATGTGCGGCCGCACATCTGCGCGCATATGACATAGGTCCAGTAAAATGGCCATAACTGTCTCTAGAAATATCCAAATGATGAACGGTTTGATGCGTTAGCAACTAGAGTCAAAGGGATCACCTCCTAAGTCTTTATAGTTTGGTAACAACATGCGTATGAAGTAGGATGTTGTGTGAATTGTGACATCCTTTCCACTTAATGTATCCAACTTGTTCCACACAAGTTCTTGCCATTCACAAAACTCCTTAGTATGTTCCAATACACCTTAAACATATATTTTCATATTATTTTGATGTGGTTCTATCCCATGGGTCTCTTTTAATACTCGAATACAACATTTCGAATACCGTTGGATCACTTTAAAATCTTAAATCATTAGGAAATGTGTAACGGGGCTTTACAGACAACTATACTAGTAGAATGGCGCGAAGAGGGACATCTCCAAGTACGTCGTTCGGTGTCCAAATCATCAACAAGTCAAGGTTGAACATCATAAACTGGGAGAGTTGCTGCAGAATATGGAAATTGCGACGAGGAAATGGGAAGTGATCAATATGGATTTTATTTACGGATTACCACGATAATGGTGAAAGTTTAACTATATATAGGTTATCATGGATTGATCACCAAGTGAGATCACTTTCTGCAAGTTAAGACTACCTTCTCATCGGAAGATTATGCTAAGATATACATTAAGCGGATAGTTCCACTCCATGGGGTTCCTATTTCCATTATATAAGACAGAGGTGCCTAGTTATAGCTAACTTCTGGAGATCATTACAAAAAGGATCGGGGACAAAGATCAACCTTAGCACAGCCTTCCTTGCACAGGCTGATGGCCAGGCCAATCGCACTATTCAAATAATCAAGGGCATGCTACAGGCATGTTTCCTAGACTTCAAGGAATGTTGGGAGGATCATCTACCACTCATTGAATTTGCTAACAACAACAACTACCATAGTAGTATAATATGGCACCATATAAGGCCCCATATGGGTGAAAGTTCTGATCTTCTATTAACTGGTTCGAAGTGGGTGAAACAAAGTTTTTGGGACTAGAGCTGGTACAGCAGGCAGTAGAAAAGGTGAAGCTAATTCGAAACCGATTGTTGGACCCCCAAAGGAGGCAAAAATCTTACTCGGATAACCAACAGTGAGAATTAAAGTTCGCTATAGGGGACTGGGTGTTCTTGAAGGTGTCACCTATGAAAGGCGTGATGAGATTTGGCAAAAAGGGCAAACTCAGCCCCTGGTATATCGAACAATATCAAATCTTGCGGACTATCGGTCATGTGTCTTATAGTCATATAGTCAGTTGCTCCTGAATCTACTATCCAAACACCCCTAACAGCACTAGACAACATGCATGCAGCAAAGCTATCACAATCAGGCATAGGTAGAATAGATAAGTTACCAGCAAAGTTTGTAGATCCCATAAGTTTTGTTTGAGAGTTAGAGTCCAAAGTTGAATTTTGTAGAAGCATCAACAGTTAACTGCATTGTTCCTTTGTCAGTCCAGGTATCATAGAGTCTTGACCACCAGATCTTGAGGTAGTAGGAGCATCAAGGACTCTAGAAGTAGAAGATTCAATGTTGGGAGCAGTATCATGCTTCCTACCTTTTGTGAATTTAAAATTCTGTGGAAAACCATGCAGCCTGTGACACGTCTCAATGATATGGTTATTCTTCTTGCAGTACTTACAGAATAAAGATCCCTTATGCTGGCCAAGATTAATCCTTTGATTGGATTGATCAAAATTAACTCTCTGATTGTATTGTTTGTTGAGATTTGGTTGAGAAGGAGATTTATTGTTGGCACTTGCATGGAAAGAAGCCATATCAAAACTAAAATGAGTAGTAGGAATGACTTGTATTTGTTTTTCATCTTGTAAAAGAATGTTATAGACATTGTCAAGCGATGGCAGTGGATTCATGAGCAGAATGTTGCTCTTAACATTAATATATGTCTCGGTCACGCCCATTAATAATTGATGCACCCTATTCTCTTATTCTTCCTGCTCCAGACCAGGCTTAGCAGCACAATTACAATTTTTTGCATGATTGGAAGACATGACTGTCAGTTCATCCCAAAGCTTCTTCAACTTGTTAAAATAAGATGCAATATCAAGAGCCCCTTGACATGTAAAAGCCATCTCCCTCTTAATTTCGAATTTCTTAGTTCCATTAACTATTCCATACCTAATATTTAATTGCCTCCAAATACTCTCAGCAGTCTCCGAATATTGAACACTTTCTGCAATCTCAGGGGACAGGGAGCTTGTCAAACAGGAAATTACCATGTTGTTCACCATATCCCACTGTTTGCACTCGGGTGAATTAATAGGAGGCCTAGGGAGAGTTCCATCGATAAAAGCTATTTTATTTCTAGCTGAAAGAGAAACGATAATGCTTCTTTTCCGAACCTACCGATCCAAAATGGTCACCATCTCCACATCATAAGTCAAATCCCCATCTAACTGCACAGTGATAAAGTCCAAAACATGTTACGGATCATCATAATACTTTGGAACATAGAAACAAGATATACTAGGTGAACACTCGATAGACTAGGTGGCAAGGCAAGTTTGTAGGCCACCTCTCCAACTCTCTCAATAACCTCAAAAGGGCCAATATACCTAGGACTCAACTTCCCCTTCTTCCAAATTCTCATCACACCCTTCATGGGCAATACTCTGAGCAGAACCTTCTCACCCACCATATATGCAACGTCATGAACATTTAGGTCAGCATAACTCTTATACTTGAACTGTGTTGTACGAATCTACTCCTGAATCATCTTCACCATCTCTAAGGAATCTCAGACCAAATCAGTGCCAAACAGTTTAGCCTCCCTAGGCTCAAACCAACCAATCACAGAACAACATCTCCTCCCATATAAGGACTCCTAAGAAGCCATTTGGATACTCGATTAAAAGTTATTATTGTAGGCGAAACCTGCTAATGGAAGAAACAAATCCCATGATGCTCCAAAATCGATAACACAGGCACGTAACATGTCCTCCAATATCTAAATAGTGCGCTTGGACTACTCGTCCTTTTAGGGATGAAATGTTGTACTCAGCTCTACCCATGTGCCCAACTCTTGCTGCACCGATCTCCAAATCTGCAATATGAACTGAGTGCCTCAATCAAAAATGATAGACACGGACACTCCATGATGCCGAACAATCTCACGAATGTAAATCTGAGCCAACCACTCTGAAGAATAGGAAGTCATCACCAGAATGAAGTGTATGGACTTAGTGGACCTGTCCATACTAACCCATACTACATCATATTTCTTCAAGGTACACGGTAAGCCTACCACAAAATCCATAGAGATACGCTCCCACGTCCACTCTATTTTCTCTAATCTCCGAGTCAACCATCCTGGTTTCTGATGCTCATACTTCACCTGTTAGCAATTCAAACACCGAGATATATAATTAATAATATCTTTCTTCATTCTCCTGCACGAATAGTATTGATTCAAGTCACGGTACAACTTTGTGAGACCTGGTTGAATGGAATAGCGCAAGTTGTGAGCCCTCTTAAGGACCAAATCTCTCAACCCATCAACAATTGGAACACAAATTCGGCTTTGAAGCTGCATAACACCATCATCACTTATCACAACCTCCTTAGCACCACCTCGTTGCACTATGTCTGTCAATACCAATAAGTGAGGATCATCCAACTGGCGAGCCTTGATACGCTCCAACGACTGACATAGTGCAACGAGGTGGTGCTAAGGAGGTTGTGATAAGTGATGATGGTGTTATGCAGCTTCAAAGCCGAATTTGTGTTCCAATTGTTGNTAATGCAAGCAAGAATGCGGCTAGGCTCCGAAACAATCAACCTCATAAAGAGATTGGAAAAAGACTGAACATCCATGGTTAGTAGCTTCTCTGCTACCGATAAACATGCCATGCTGCCCACACTCTCAGCCTTCCAACTCAATGCATCGTCCACCACATTTACCTTCGTAGATGATATAATATGGTGATATCATAGCCTTTTAGCAACTATAACCATCTTCGTTATGGCAAATTAAGATCCTTTTTTCTTGAACATGAGCTACAAACTTTGATAGTCGGTATGGACCTCACATGGAATGCCATATAGATAGTGCCTTCTAATCATCAACGCATGAGAAATGGCTGCTAAATCTATACACATAGTAATTCTTCTCATAAACATTCAACTATCGAGGTGCATAGATAATCACTCTACTGTCCTGCATCAACACCGTTATAAGCCTAATAGGCGATGCATCACAATGTACAATGTAAGATCCCGAACCTGTAGGCAACACTAATATTGGGGCTGTAGTTAATGTAGTCTTGAGCTTCAAAAAGCTCACCTCACACTCATCGGACCAACTAAAAAGAGGACCCTTCAAGGCCAATCTAGTCAAAGGTGTAGCAATTGACGAGCAACCCTTCACAAAACGGCAATAATAACCTGCCAAATCCAAGAAGCTCCAAATCTCTGGGCCTGAAGATGGTCTAGACCAACTCTAAACTGCTCAGTCATCTCCAGATCAACCTTAATCCCCTCACCATACACCATGTGCCCCAAGAACACGATTGAATCGAGCTAAAACTCATACTTAAAGAATTGAGCATATAGCTTCTTCTCCCTCAATGTTTGGAGCACGATCCTCAGATGCTTCTCATGATCCTCCTAGTTGCATGAGTACAACAATATATCATCAATAAATACCATGATGAAATAATCAAGATATGGCTAGAACACAATGTTCGTCAAGTGCATAAAGGCCATTTGGGCATTGGTCAGTGTAAAAGACATCACCAGAAACTCATAGTGACCATAGCAACTCTTGAATGTTGTCATCGAAATATCTAAATCCCGAATCTTCAACTGATGGTAACCGGACCTCAAATCAATCTTTGAGAAGACTCTAGCACCCTGAAGTTGATCAATTAAGTCATCAATGCTTTGTTGTGGGTACCTGTTGTTAATAGTAACCTTGTTGAACTGCTTGTAGTCAATACACATACTCATAGTACCATTCTTTTTCCTCACAAATGGAACCGGTGCACCCCAAGGTGACACCCTAGGCCTGATGAAGCCCTTATCTAGTAGTTCCGGCAAATGTTCCTTCAACTCCTTCAAATCTATAGGTTCCATGCGGTACAGTGAAATAGAGATGGGCTAAGTCCCGGTCCAAGTCAATACCAAAATCCATTTCCCCGTCGGGTGACATGCCCAATAGAACTGGTGGAATCACATCTGGAAAATCCATCCCTACCTGAACTAAATTGATGATAGGAGTATCAACACAAACATCCCTCACAAAGGCCAAGTACGCCAAACATCCCTTCTTAACCAGTCGTTGAGCCTTCAAATATGAAATTACCTTACTAGGAACATAATCCAGGGATCATCTTCACTCCAACCTCAGAATCCCCGGCATCACGAACGTCACGGTCTTAGCGTGACAATCAAGGATAGAGAGATATGGCGACAACCAGTCCATGCCAAATATCACATCAAAATCAACCATGCTAAGTAATAAAATATCAACTCTCACTTCATATCCCCTAATAGTCACCACACAAGACCGATATACACAGTCCATAATAATAGAATCACCCACCGGCGCAGATACATGAACAAACATAGTTAAAGAATCATGAGGCATATCCAAATAACGAGCAAAGTATGATGACATATATTATTAAGTGGAACCAGGATCAAATAATACTGAAGCATCCCTGCGGTGCACTAAAAAGAGATCTGTGATCACAGCATCAGAAGCAACTACCTATGGTCTGGCAGGAAATTCATAGAAACGATCTTGAACACCACCTGACTTAGCTCCCCCTTTGGGGCGAACTTGACCCATACGACCTCTGCCCTGAGCTGGCTGGGATTTAGCAACTGGTGCAAGAGTCATAGTTCGGCCTCCCTATGTGTCGCCTTGGCGTGCACCGGTTCTATTTGTGAAAAAGAAAGATAGTACTATGCGGATGTGCATTGACTACAGGCAGTTGAATAAAGTTACAATCAAAACCATATATCCTTTAACGCGAATTGATGATTGATTTGACCAGATCCATGGACCTAGAGTATTTTCCAAAATTGATTTGAGGTATGCGGATTACCAGTTCAAATTCGAGATTCAGATATTCATAAGACTACATTCAAGACCAATTATGAACACTATGAATTTCTCGTGATGAAATTTTGGCTGACAAATGCCCCAGACAATTAGTTCAGTAGCATTCTTGGGACACGTGGTATCTAGAGAAGGGATTTGTGTAGATCCGAGGAAGATGGATGCAGTTCAAAGTTGGCCTAGGCCATCTTTAGCTACTTTGATTCGGAGTTTTGTTAGGTTGGCCGGATATTATCGTCGCTTTGTAGAAGGTTTCTCATCGATTGTCGTTCCTATGACTAAATTGACCAAGAAAGGTGCTCTATTCAGGTGGTTAGATGAGTGTGAAGAGAGCTTTCAGAAGCTCAAGACTACCTTGACCACAACTCCAGTTCTAATTTTGCCATCAGTGCCGGGTTCTTATACTGTGATTTGGATGCTTCTCGAATTGGTATTGGGTGTGTTTTAATGTAGGAGGGTAGAGTAATTACTTATGCTTCACTCCAGTTGAAGCCACATGAGAAGAACTACCATGTTAATGATTTAGAGTTGGCAGCTATTGTTCATGCATTAGTGATTTGGAGGCACTTTCTCTACGGTGTGTCTTGTGAGGTATTTATAGTTCACCGGATCCTACAACACTTATTCAAACAAAAGGATCTAAATTTGAGGCAGCACAGATGGTTGGAGCTGCTAAAGGACTATGATATTACCATTTTGTATCATCCCGGGAACGCCAATGTGGTGACCAATGTCTTGAGTAGAAAGGCGGTGAGTATGGGTAGTCTTGCATTTATTCCTGTTGGTGAGAGACCACTTGCATCAGATGTTCAGGTTTTAGCCAATCAGTTCGTGAGGTTAGATGTTTCGAGGCCCAGTCTACTTCTAGCTTGTGTAGTTTCTCGTTCTTCCTTATATGACCGCATCAGAGAGAGCCAATATGATGATCCCCATTTGCTTGTCCTGAAGGACACCATTCAGCACGGCGATACCAAAGATGTTACTATTGGAGATGATGGGGTGTTAAGGACACATGGTCGGATTTGTATACGGAACATAGATGGGCTGCGTGAGTTGATTCTTGAGGAAGCCCACAGTTCATAGTATTTCATTCACCCGGGTGCTGCAAAGATGTATCATGACTTGCGAAAGCATTATTGGTGGAGAAGGATGAAGAATGATATAGTGGAGTTTGTAGCTTGGTGTTTAAATTGTCAGCACGTGAAGTACAAGCACCAGCAAGTAATGAATGGCACTTCGATGCCATAACTCAACCTTCCACTTCCAATCTTGAAGGATCTAAAATTGAACAATTTATTCAATGATGGATCTATAGATCTAAAATTTTTAGGATCAGGTTCTAATCTTTCAAGCATAACCATTTCCTTTAGGAAAAGGTCTACAGTCCTTCTACACCTTCTTCTTCATAACCCCCGGAGGAAAGCGTAACTGAAACCACCACAAAATCCGTTCCAGTTACAAGTAACAACAAAGGGAAAACAATTTGGTCCAATATTGTGTAACTGTCATGCTACCTTGCTGAAGGTGCTCAAACTGACTGCGGAACTCCTCTCTCTGAGTGAAAGGGATGAAGTTCTCCAAAAACAAATATGAGAGTTGAACCAAAGTGAGAGGAGGTGAACCTGCTGGCCTACCTGAACATACACTTGAGCCATCACCTCTTGGAAGAACCATGTATTTGAATCACTATGAAATCAACTCTATTGGACTCCACTATACCCATATTGCACAATATCTCATGAAAATAGCCCAAGACATCTTAGGAGTCCTCAGAAGGTGAACTACTAGAGTGAGGGAAAACAACTAGTTGAACTCGTCTAACCTCTTCAACCCTCCAGCTGACATTGCGGGTCTCTCCCTGGGCAGTGTAGCAACAACAAGCAGAACTATCCAACCTGGTAGTGTTGTTAGGGTCTGATACCCGTGAGCCATCTACTCTAGAGTATGTGTAGCGGGAGTCTGGCTTCCTCCCAGCTTGAGAAACGGTTTTCCCACAGGAAACAAACCGTCATGTGCCATACTCTTCGTAAAACCAACCATGCCGACTAAGAGGTACTGAGGCACAGGGGTTGCGATTAACTCCTCTAGGACCTGAGGTGGTCCTACTAGTTTGGTCGGAACATGAATCTAAACATCCTGCTCTATCTGAGCTCAACAATAGGTGCTGCTGCGCGTACTCTTGGCTAAGCTCTAACTCTTCCTCAGGTTCTACCTCATCCCTGACGTCTACCACTGGTAGTGGTTGCAACCTAGGGCTCCAACTCCTAAGCAGTTGTGGATGTCGTACGTGTACTCACCCTCTATGAGAGAATACGTGAGTAATGATTCAAACTCAGCGATAGAAACTAGTCGCAACTAGAGAAAGAAGGAAAGTGAAATTTTCTAAAGCCTTATAGCATCTAGAGGATAAGTACACATGTCTCTAGACCGATCCTCAAGTCTATTCTAAGCTTGCTCGTGGCTCGTGAAATTTAGGCAACCTAGTGCTCCGATACCATCTTTTAATGACCCAGGATCCTAACTATGTGGCCATGATGGCACCTAACATCCGGGATCTGCACAAGAAGTGCAGAAATGTAGTACAAGTACAACCAATCCCATGTACTATGTAAGTGCCTACTCTAACCTCGACGAAATAGTTATGAGGCTATGAGTAAACTATCATTGTGAACCTGTATGAAAATGAGTAGAAAAATAACAATGAAATAGGGAAAAACTAATTAATATGATAACAAAAATAAGAAACACATAACGGAGGGCCCCATAATATCATCACTACACAGTTTCACAACACAATACGGGAAACAACATCAAATAATAACCATAATACAACTTTCCCATTGCGGCGCGCAACCCCATCGACTTATATAATACTAATACCATTGCAGAGTGCATCCCGATCGATATATATACATAATAACCTTGTGGCATAAAAATTGATCTACATATATATAATACCGTTGCAAGATGCAACCCGATCCATATATATGTATAATACCATTGCAGCGTGCAACCCAATCTACATATATATAACATCATTAGGGCGTGCAACCTGATCAATATATATATATTCTGCAAATAACTACGGCGTATCTCAAAAAAGGAACCAAAACGTATAAATTCTCTAAGACAAATCCAATATAACAATTTAAAGTGAAATAGAAATTAAGTAAAGACAAATGCACAAGTAAAGGCATGAGTCAAATAATAGCATCTACCTAATAACGTGTAGATCATAGAACGAGTAAGAGCGGACAATAAATAAAGGCATGGATACTTGGAACATATAGAAAATAGAGGTGTGTAACAAGTAAAAGGCATGTTTGACAAGTAAAGACATGCATCAATTAAAGCATGAAACAAGTAATAACTTGGATTAAAAGAAGGTATAATATAATTGAAAACATGCAATTAATTGATCCACCTCACTTGCTTAAACCCATAAAAAAGAATTTACACTCGTCACCTTGCATATATCTTATTCCCGCACAAAAATCAAGTAGAAAATAGACCAATCAAGTCCTAATTCCCTCACATTAAGGTTAACGACGACACTTGCCTCTTTCTGAAAACTATTCAACAGTCTAACACGACTTTCCCATTGGACCAAGCCTCCAGACAAATGAAATATAGTCAAATATTTTTTCAAACACATCAAAACAAGCTATAGAAACTACCCACAAATAAAAAAGGTTCAATCTTTAACTAAAATGAAAAGGTCAACAAAAGGTTAACCCGAGCCCACGTGGTCAAACTTCGAGATTTGGACCAAACACCTGATTACCCATTCACCCTCGAGCCCTGCTATGTGATTTATGTCAAATCTGACCTCAATTCGAGGTCTAATTCTCAATTTTATAAAATTCCTAAATTCTACCCAAACCCCCCAATTTCTGAATTGAAATTCATAAATTTGATGATAAAATTTATGAAATAGCAATTGAAATTGATTGAAAACAAGTTAAAGCTACTTACCAATGAATTAGGGAAGACATTTTTCTTCGATATTCGACTCTATAGAGTTTAGGGTTGAAACAATGGTGTAGAATGAGCTAAGTCCCGAAATTTCAAACTTTTGCACAGATGCACATATCGCAAAAGTGATTAGTGTCCCAGCCACAATGTTGTTGCAAATACAACATGTCCTTTCCATTTATGAAGACCCTCCAACTTGCAAATGCGGACAATGCTTAGCAAAAAGCGAAGCAGCACCCAGTCCTCCAGTGTCACAAATGCGATGCCTAGATTTTGCAAATACGTTCTTTCCATCGAAAAAGTAAAGTCCCAACCCCTAGCCCCCCATTGTATTTGCGAGTCTGACATCACAAATGCGAGGTTCACAATTGCGATCAGGTCATCGCAAATGTAAGACTTACAGATCAATACGAGCAGATGTCTGCATCAGCTGTCCAAACCTTCCAAAATATACCTGAAACTCATCTGAGCCCCTCGGGCTCCAATCAGAACTTTCATAAAAGTGCAATAATATCATAGAAACTTGCGCTCTACCTCGAATACATAAATAACACCAAATATCAAGAATCGATCATCAAAATTCAAGATATTCATCTTAGAAATTCAATTTTCTAATTGTTCACATAATGCACTGAAACGGACTCTGGTCACCCGGGACCCCAACAAAACATGCGTAAAAGTCCAAAAACATCATACTAACCTATCATAATCATTAAAAACTAATCCGAGGTCGTTTATCAAATAAGTTGACCGTTGTAACCTCTAGTTGTGTTTAAAGCCAAAAATCACTTTTTCTTTTACCTTCTAATATAAGCTTTCTGAAAAATGATACGGATCATGCATGCAAGTCATATATCATTGGATAAAGCTACGGGAGGTCCCGAAACATAGAAAATGAAGATAGTACCCAAAACAACCTATTGTGTCATCACACAAACAATCCAACATCTTTCTATCAATATATAGAATAAAGTAAGACATTATTCCCAAATGTTCTTCTCTTTTATATTTAATGTTTAGAGTTTTACTGTCGACTATTCTTCTTTCTTTCCTTTTCCAGAAAAACTCTCATTATAGTACAATGTAAGTTTTCATATAATTCTTTAATCTATGTACAAGGATATTGTAAGGCCTCGTGCAAAGTTTCCTAAAAGCCAGGATTTCATGATGTCGGGGTAGGTGTAGAGGTTAACAATAGTAGAATAGTGTGCTGGGGAGTTAAAGGAAAATGTTGGGAAGAAGTAGGCATTGTTACGGCCCATTTTGCGATAGCAGAACCACTCTAGGGTTGGTCGCAGAGTGAGGCAGTTTTCTAGGGCATATTTTATGTCAATTTCGCAGCCATTATGCGACCGCATAACTGTTTCGCGGGCCGCACTCTTGTCTCATACCCAACATTGAAATTTTTCGGAGGGAGGTATTACGGTCCACTATGAGACTGCAGAACCATTCTGTGATGCATTATGCGACCGCAGAACAGGTCTGCAAGCCGCATAGTGACCGCAGACCTGGTCAGTCCCTTTCCAGTTTTGGCACCCAAATTATGCGGCCGATATGAGGACCGCATAACCTGTTCCGGATCTTCATTTTTGGGTTTTTAAAACCCGACCCTACTTCGTTAAAATAGATGTAAGAGACTATTTTTGAGTACAACCTGATACTTTAGAGTGAGAGAGAGTCTTAGAGGGAGAAAGTGATCTTCATCAAATTACTCTTCAATTCTTGCTTAAAACGTTGAAGATTATTAAGAGAAGCACCCTAGGTCTTCATCCTAAGAGGTAAAATCCTATCACCCAAACTCTTAATTTCGAAATGTAACTTGATTGGGCAATTAGTAAGATAGTTCATAGGGATGGGCGTTTCTTATCTTGCATGCATGTGTGGTGAAAGAGTGTAAGAAGATTATGGGCTAAAAAATGGTAAAGATTGGGTTGTAGGCCTTGCAACCTTAATGCACACATAGTGTTTGATAAAAATGCTCAAGTGAGCTAGAATCATGGTCATTTTCCTAATTTTTGGTTCAATTGTGTTATATTGCTAAAATAGATTGAAGGTTCTAACATTCCGGAACATCTTAGAGTTTTAAGAAGCTCAATTAAGGTATGTTGGCTAAACCCCCTTCTTCTTAGAATCGAATCCCACAGTGTTCATGAACTTGGTGTAAGTCCCGAATTGATCATTATAGAATTGGCTATTCCTATTGTGTTGTGTTGAAGGACGTATGTTCAATATTTATTCTAAATGCTTCATCATGTTATCTTTCCATTTATGGATGTGTTCAAAATGTGGAATATGTGCTATAAATGTTAAGACTTCATATCAAGATCAAAATAAAGGTTGTTACGCCAATTTGGGTGTTGGGAATGTTAAACCAGTTATGTTGTGTTTGATCACTTGTTGCACTCGAACTATAAGAAATGTATATTTCGTGACTTAAAGGTGCAATGGCTAATGAAAAGATTTAGTATTGTATGTATGAACTTCCTACTGTATCATTTATGAAATCTTGTCTTTTCCTGATCATGGGTGAGTTGGGTAGAAAGTATCTAACATGCTTGCTTGATCGGGTTCACTCCGTTGAGCGCCGGTCGCGCCTCCCGAGGATGGGGCGTGACAAGTATCTTATTC
>AWOL01S0019995.1:0-10669 GCA_000715115.1 Nicotiana otophora
AGCTTCTCGCTTCGCCTCGCTTCTCGCTTAAAGCGACGAAGCGCTCGCTTTTCAAAACACTGAGCTGACCCTTGCATAAATGAAAGATAAGACTACAGTTAATGTGTGTATAGATAGGGTAGTTTAAAATGTGATATGTTAGCATTGAGTTACATAGAGGTAAGCGTGCTACATCTATTATACACTTTGATTTGTTATTCACCCTATATGTTGATCGCTAGGGCCATGTGGGGCTGAGTTGCAAATGTTTGACTTTGACCTTAATGGTGTTTTCAGCTGGCTTGACGGAGCATATTAAGTTGGACCGGTACTTGCAGCCACACTTCAGATATTTTATGAGGGAGGTCAGAATAGTTGTATATTCCCAGTTTCTGGAGTCCTACAAGAGTGTTACAATTGAGGCCATGGCCAAGGCTTTTGGGGTCTCGGAGGATTTCATCGATTTGTAAGTGCTTTATTCTTTAGCAGTGCACTGGACACTGATGTGTAATGCTCTATGCCGGACTGAGGACTGTAACATGTACAATAATTGAGCATTTTCTTTTTTCCATTCAGGGAACTATCTCGGTTCATTGCAGCAGGGAAGTTGCATTGCAAGATTGATAAAGTGGCTGGAGTGTTGGAAACCAATCGTCCTGATGCAAAGAATGCTCTTTACCAGGCAACTATCAAGCAAGGGGACTTCTTGTTGAATCGCATTCAAAAGCTTTCTCGTGTCATCGATCTCTGAATCAGTTAAACCATCAAGTTTGAAAGTGTTTGGTGGCCTATAATTGTTTTTTTCTTCAATCCCGCGTAGCACTAATCTGGATATGATTTACCTTTTCATTTCGAGCTCTCGGAGTACCATTTAGTAATTTTATGAAATCAAGAGATTTCTCTGTTGGGATATGGTTATATTTTCAAAACATTCAGAGCATCTTCTAAGATCTTATTTTCTTTGAACTTTTTGTGCCAGTGATGATGAATGTGATTGAGAGGTGTATATTAGTGAAGTTAAAGAATTGGTTTATCACATATGCTATGCTATATTTGGCAACACATCTGGATGTTTCACTAGAAGGGGAACCTTGGAGTAACAACAAAGTTGTTTTTGTGTTAACCTATAGTCACGGGTTCGAGCTGTGGAATCAACCACTGATGCGTTAGGTAGGTTGCCTATGTCACATTCTCTTAACGTGCAACCCTTTTTCGGGCCTTTCATGAACGCGAAATGCTTCGTGCACCGGGCTACCTTTTATTTAGATGTTTCACAAATCAGCCATTAAGTACATTGGTGGAGGGCAATCTGAAGTAATTATCTCACAATTTATTCAAAGTCAATCCAGGGCAGCTAATTCTCTCGCACTACTCGTATAATTGACCGAAAGTAAAAGTAGTAAGAACTCAAGGAAATGAATTATCCCAATTGGTTTATGGGAAAGATGTCGTGAATAACTTAGTGGAGTATATTTTTTATTGACCGAAAGTTTATATATCTGAGGTCCAACCCAATTCCTTTTTTGTTTTTGGTTCATGACACTGGAAATACTTCATAAAAAGCCCTCCTTGGAAAAAATTAAATGAAAAAGAAGAAAAAAAAACCAATATACTTTCTCAGCCACAAGCAAAAGAATGGGTGAATGGCTATTAATGTCCTTTCAATTTGTTGTTGTAATATTGAGCCATGCAGGCTCTTTAAAGAAACTACAGTGTGGTCTCTTTAACCTTATATATAGAGGCTGCAATATTGGCTTATCTCATTGTAATACTATAATTTACCAAAACCAATGCTTTGTGAAGAATTATGAATATTCAATTTGAGATTAAGGACTTTCAAGAAAAGCTATCTTCTTGTTTCAGACCTTGGCAACGTTCTTTCCAGTTCTGGATTCGTGTTACAGATATCTATACTGGTTATAAGGTACTCTCTTCATTTTCTTAAGTGTGCTGAGTGTACTTTGTTTGGAGAAATAACCAATTTGCAGAGTGATGTTAATCTCACATTTTGAAGAATTTGGGTATAGATATCAAACTACAACATTCTACTTCATCCGTGCCATTTTATGTAACCGCGTTTGACGAGGTATGGATTTCAAAAAAAAAATGACTTATGAAACTTGCAGCCTACAACGATATTTGTGTGGCTATAAATCATACCGTTAAGGTTAAAATGAGTAGTTTAAAGTTAAAGTCTTTATAAATATAGAAAGACGACATTCTTTTGGGGGACAAACTAAAAGGTAGGGATGCCAAGCGGTGCGGGACGAGTTTTCTCTTAACCCGCAAAATTTCAAATTGCCCCGCCCCGCATAGCAAATGCACCCGCGTTCACCCGCTCCGCATCCACACCCGCGTCCACCCGCCCCGCCCCGCACCCGGTTAACTTTTTGTTTTCCCTTTATTTTGTTAGTTTATTTATTTTTTAATCTTTTGGCTGAAAGTTTTTTATACATTTATGATATCTGCTCATACTTTTTATTAATTTTAAAGAGTTGCAGATTTTGTTGATCTTAGAAGTGTCAGACTTGCTGTAAATTCCTTTTGGGTACTAGTAAACGAATTGTTCATTCTTTCTCCACATAACTTTTCTATTTAATCGCTTTGTTTTACTGTATTAAAAGTCTACTGATTTGGAAGTACTGAATTTATTATGTTAGAAGTTTACTGAGCTTAGACCCAATTTCCATCAGTGTGGGTTTCATCTTCGTTAAGGCAGAAAATTGAGTTTCCTTCCTTAATGAAATTATAAACCCACACCGCACCCGAACAGTTTTTATTTAATTTTTTATTTCGACCCGCACCGCACCACACCCGCATATGTTTAAACCCGCCCCGCATGTGTTTAAACCCGCACTGCCCCGCATTCGCAGCCCACTATAATCCCATTAGTAGGCTCAATTCTCCACCTTGCTCTTGGGTGACTCGAACTCACAACCTCTTGGTTGGAAGTGGAGAGTGCTTAACACTAGAGCAATCCACTTTCATAAAATGGACTAACGGAGTAATAAATAGTTAAATTCTGGTTGAGCTAAATACTCTATCAAAATTTAGATGTTAATTTGAGACCGAAGGAGGAGTACTCTTTTTCGGTTAATTACTCTGTGCATTTTCCTTTATATATTGGGGAGTTATTTATTGGTTCATTGGCTTATTGTAGTATATTAGGGGTTTTAATTGCTCTTTGTTAGGTGTTTCAATTGAGAGTTGGCTTTGAAAAAGATGTGCAAAAACAAGAAGCAATGTGGGAGAGGCAGCACGAGTTTGCAGCTGACAAAATATATAATATGTGCTCTGACCTTGGTGGCTTCTTCCTAAAGGTATTCAATAATCTGTCTCTAAGATAGAATTTTCAATCTTGAGATATTATTGTTGTTATTAACTACTCCCACTGTCTCAATTATGTGATGCACTTTGACTGGCACGGAATTTAAGAAAGACTTTTGAATCTTATGGTCTAAAACAATCCATAGATTGTGTGACTATAAATAATCTCATTAAGTGTAAAGCGAAAATTTTAAAGTTAAATTGTTTCTAAATATAGAAATGCATTTTTCTTTTTGAAACAGACTAAAAGGAAAAGTGCATTACATATATTGGGATATAGGTTGTACGAGGAAAGAAAGAAAAAAGAAAGTGAAAGATTGCTGCTTTCCTCCTTTCTAAGAAGTATTTAATGGTTTGTTTTAATAAATTTGGTCAAGTTTACATGAATAATGGACATTGGAATATGTCCAGTAGACTGTAGTGCAGTATGTTAGTAGAATAGCGTTCTTGAGGTTGATGTATTGCGTTAAAAGTTATTCTTCTAAGCTCTCTAGCAGATAGTAAATCGCCTCCATATTTCTCAATGATCGGAGGGTTTAAATTTTCGCTGAAAGTTACAGTTCATATTAAATACTTTGGAAATAGTTTTGAGGTGAGATTTGATTAAGTGGATGTGATGGTAATATTAGGTTGCTCAAATCATTGGGAAGCCAGACTTGGCCCCTGCTGCATGGGTGAGAAGGTTAGTTACTCTGTGTGATCAAGCACCTGCTACGCCGTATAACATGGTCAGGGTTGTGCTGGAGAAGGAATTGGGTCAAAATTTTGATGAATTATTTGAAAGATTTGACGTTGATCCTCTGGGTTCTGCTTCTATTGCACAGGTAACTATTAAGTTTGATCATAAGCATTGCTATAGCTCATCGTAGAGCAACTGATGCCGCAGAGGCGGAACCAGAATTTGAAATTTATGGGTTCGAAAGTCTCTTACCTTTAAGTCATTGGGTTCTGAATTAATAATATGTACACATTGAATGAATTTCTTAAAATAAATACATGGTTTGGATCAAAGTGACTGGGTTTGACCGAACCCGTACCGTCAATGCCAGCTCCGCCCCCGACTGATGGGCATTTCTCAAACAGATGTTAAAAATATTGACCTTTCAGCTAGGGTAAACATTTGGATTTAGTGAAGTGTGTGAGCCTTGTCTAAAAGCTCAGGTAATTAGTGAGGTGACATATTTGTTCATTTATTTTAGGTCTGCAACCTTTTCCTCCACGCTCCGGCCAATTCTTTTTCTTCTTTTTTGATAATAGGTGGTGAAACATATTAGGCATGTAATTCACACATAAATAGGGCCCTATTTGCGTGGCAATGGCAAAAGTGTCGCGAGTTACATCTTTAGCAGATAAACGGAGGACTATCATTTCTCTCAAATCTGTAAGGAAAAGGAAGGCAGTCACAGATTTATCCGGTTTTGGTGAACCTCTATAGATAGGCATGAGAAGCGGCCTAAGTTACACTAAACGATTTTGTTCAATCTCCAGTACATTCTTAAACTCTATGGTTTATGTAGGGCCTGAGCCCTATCTCAATAATAGCAGTAGACTAACCTAAGAACCAGCATTATACATCTCTTAAAAGGCCACATGATTTGAACCTGTATGACAGTTCAAGGCCAAATGAAAGATTATTTGTAAATGTAACAATTTTAAAGCTATATTCTAGTTATAAAGAGGAAATCAATATTATTTCACTTCTAAGTAGTCCAACTTGTGTTTTCTGTACTTGGAATTAGGTTCACAGAGCAAGGCTCAAAGGTGACAAAAAAGATATTGTTGTCAAGGTAAGAGAATTTGACTCATAGCATTGCAGCTTTCATGCGATTATAAGGTTCTAACATCATTGTCTTGCTCAAGGTGCAACACCCTGGGGTCCAGGAATTAATGTTGACCGATATCCACAACTTGCAAGCTTTCACATTATACTTGCAGAAGATGGATATCAAATTTGATCTTTACTCTTTAACAAAGGAAATTGAGAAACAGGTGCGTAAAATTCCTGTATACGTGACTTCTTTGTAACATCAGGCCCTAACATTTTTGTAAAACAACTGAAAGTAGATGCAAACATGTTTTCCGGAGATGGGACTTCTTTTTAACATTAGTTACAAAACATTGGGTCAGAAAAAAATGTAGGTAAATGATGCTTGTTTAAAGAAAATGGGAATGTTGAGGTTTCTGTTTCTTACTTCTCATCATCTGTACACATCATTATTAGATTTAAAGCCTTTAGATTTCTTTGAGCTTTGTTCTCAACATTTTATTTTGCAAATGACGGTTTTTAATGCTTATATGTAAGTTGATTGGCGTTATGAGTCGATGGTCAGAGTTGTTGACTTAACAACAACAATAACAATAGTACCAGTACTACTTAGTATAATTGCATCTGGCATTGAGCTTCTGGACATATATTTGATTTCGTAATTAAATTATCTCCTGTGAGCAGTTAAGTAGGCTAAAAGTGCATTATTTCTTCTTCTAGAGCTAATTACATACCTGATCCAAAGGCGGTTCTATTTTTGATCTGATAGCTTCCTGACGAGCTCATAGGCTTTTTGATTTCTTCTGCCTCCTAATTGCTCATAGTTCAAGTTTCTTCTGTTTATCCTTTTGTTTCAATAAACTGATTTCACTTCTTCCATCTAAGATTGGGTGTGAATTCAACTTCTTGAGAGAGGCTGACGCAATGGATAGAATTCGGCGTTTTCTTTACGAAAATAACAAAAAGTCCCCAGTTATTGTTCCCCGGGTGCTTCGAGATATTGTCACAAGGTGAACTGCTGCTGACCAATTGATGTTTTCATATTCAAATGTTGGTAGATTTTGATATTCAGTGAACATTTGAGATGTCTTGCTGTTATAAGGTGGATCAAGAGAGTGTTGAAAACTAAATTCTCACATCTTGTTTGCTTTCATCATTCCAACTACTAATAGATGTAAGTTAGGTTCATTTACTTTCAACCTCGGTTTGTCTGTATTTTCTGTTAGATTTATGAGCTATATATTAACAATGTAACTTCTTTTCATTTACCTTAGTAATCATTTTTTTTTTTGTCTAAATTTTGTAATAGGAGGGTCCTAATGATGGAATATATTGATGGAACCCCGATCCTGAAGCTGGGAGATGAAATGGCAAAGAGAGGCATAAGTCCAGATGGTAAAGTTGCAGCAGTGGCAAAGCAGTAAGAAACTAGATTTCTCAGAATGAAGTTAGATTTCACGTCATATTTGGTATACTACAATATTATGGTTCCCCCACTGCTGTACTGATCACTCCACATCTTTTCTCTTCTCAATTTATTTTGGTCACCATCTCTTTTGATATGTTTGTTATCTCTGCAAGACTAAACTTAACACAAAAATAGCTGGTTTCTGAATTATTCCTGAACTAACAAACTTTATGGTGATTGCGACACTTGTTCTAGGTTATTACGCCACTTATCTCACGAAAGATTCTCATTCTACACCTATATCTTGTTAGAGATGAGATTCTTCAAAATCTCTCCTCTCAACCAGAAGAACTTTTGAAGATGTCTCGCCACCTACCTATTTATTAAAGAGCATAAAGTATATTCTCAAAAGCTACATAGCTTGAGATATTTGCCGTGCTAAAACATTCCACCACATAACCTTTACATTTGAACTTCTCAGCTCTTTGCCATGTTAACTGTTGCAAAGACCTCCCTTTTTTTCAGTAATGCAAATTAATGCAGAACTCTGTTATTCCTTTTCAAGTATTTCCTAAAATAGAGAAGTCTTTATTCTCTTAATATGACTCTTTCAGTTAATTTATTTCTTCATAAATTATTTATTCCCATGCTATCATTACTATCAGTAGTTTCCAATTCTTCCTAGTCTCTTTTCAACGTCATTCAGCTTCTCTTATTTGGTTACTTGTGCATGCAGGAACATTCTTAAAAGTTTGTCCCTGGCTTATGGACAGATGATACTGAGGAGCGGTTTCTTTCATGCAGATCCACACCCTGGGAATATTCTAATCTGTAGAGGTGCTGAGGCAAGTATGCGTCTTCTCTTTTTCTTGTTTCAAAGTCGTAATCATATAAAAATGTTCTTGTTCAGAGTGCTGACAAGGATCATGCCATTCTTTTCTTAATTATTAAGGTTGCATTGCTGGATTATGGACAAGTTAAGGATCTTCCAGAAAATCTCAGGCTTGGATATGCTAATCTCGTTCTTGCTATTGCGGATGGCGATGCTACGAGGGCCAAAGAAAGCTTTAAGTGAGGAATTTACCTACGAATCTCCTGCTATATGTTCAAAATTGGTTTTCTTTCCGGTAAAACGAAATTGTGCAAAATACTAAGGGAAGGACTCAAAACCTCTGAATTAAAACCATTCTTCCAACAGAGAAAATGACTACAATAAATAGACAAGTAAATAGCTGTTTAAGTTCTAGCTAGTCACATGGAAATAAGTTGATAGTGGCAATTAAAAACAATTTTTACCCTTTAAAATTTACTGCCCATAACTTGTAATTAAAATATCTTCTTTCAGTTTTGAAAAAGAAAATAGGATAATATTAATGGGAGGATGAATCAACGTTATTGAAATGTGAAGAATTCCTCATCGGCGGGCAAGATTGTTAATGTAAAACAGCCTTTTTCATGTGAAAAAGAAAACAGCATTAGCATTCTATTCAAGTGTGGAGAATGGAAAATGCAGTTGATTTCTTGGAGCAAACCAACTGCTCTTGTGACTGACTACAAAGATGGAAACGGCAAAATTGTTTCTCTAGGATTAATTAGAGTTGTTGCAAAAATTACATTATCATAAATACTGATATGTTCCAAGTCTTTGAGCACCTCTCACTTTGAATGAAAGGGAGCTTGGCATAAACACGCTGAGCAATTGTGAGGATGAGCAGAAAGAAATGCTTAAATTGGCGCAAGGGATGTTTGATACAAAATTACCACCTGGTGTAAAGACCCTGCAACCTTTCTCGGAAGAATCTTCGGTCAAAAAAATTGCAGTTGAGGTATGTGGTACCTGTGCTTTGAACCTCTGGTGTTTACAGTTAACCGACTTTAATCATTTTTAGCAAGGATCGCATATACTAGTCAAGAATCTATGAACTTTGCCACATGATACTACCTGTCTACATTAGGTCCACCCAGTTTGATTAGTCATAGATATTGAAAACAAGAGTTGACACAGCTCTATTTTGATAACCTCTCACTAAAGAATTTGAACTTGTTAACAGTCGGTCCCATGTTGGTGCTTCGGTAATAAGGAACTGGAGAAGTATTGAACAGTGTGTAGAAAGAGTTTCCCTTTTAGGAAGGTGGACATACTTTTGGACAATCCAAAAGAGGGGCACTTGTGCAATTTTCTTTTTGCCACTTGATTTTGCAACTTAAAGTAAATGACTTCTTAGAATAGCATTAGGAGGATGAAGTGAATTTGACAAGTAAATTTCAGCATTTTATATTGGCAGAACACATCGACAGCCCCTTAAAGTTGTTTTCACTTTTTACTTAGACACTTTATCCTAAGTCAGTTTCATTTGAACATCCCAAACATATCTCAAATGTGTCATTTAGACACAACTTGGTGAGGTGACATAGTGCGTGTATTACACTATTTTCTAGAGCGTGAGATCAATACATTTCTTTTTTTTAAAACTTTTTTCACTTTTTTGTCCTCTTCTTTCACCTTCCTCTCTCTTTCCTCCTCCACCACCATCACCTTATTGTCTTAATTTTTATTGCCTGAAAAAATAGAGTTCGCCGGAAAACCCCCAAACATTTTATTCTTTTTCGTTTCTTTTCACTTTTCTCAACTCAGGTTCTTTCTTCTCCAATTAGCTAAAAGAAGGGATTTTCAACCAAAAAAAAAAGGAGAAAAAAATTGACATAAAATTCTCCCTTCCCCAGATCAGAAAATCCAAAGAGGATAGTTTGGGGGTGGAGGAACACTAATTGTAATATGGCCAAATTTTCATGACATTTGCCATGACATAATATCCATTATAACAAATTTGTGGTTCATGACATTTGTCATGACATAATATTCATTATAACAAATTTGTGGATCATGACATTTGCCATGACATAATATCCATTATTAGGCGAAGGATTTCTTGCTATAAATAGAGGAGTTTCTCCTCATTTGCAAACACATCAATTCAAGAGCTTTTCATTCTTGTCTTTCTTTCTTCTCATTTATTTTATTATAGAGTATTTTGTAAGAGAGTGAGTGTTGGGAAACACTTGTGTGAACCTTTTCTTTGGAGTGATCTTGTGAGGTTATTCTCTTGGGGTATTTGGGATTAATTAGAGTATTTACTTTAATTTTGTACTCTCTTTTGTACTCTTATTGGTATAGTGAAATTGCTTCTCTCCGCTTGTGGACGTAGGTCACCTTGACCGAACCACGTTAAATTTGTGTCTTCTTTATCTTCTTTAATTGCTGTTATTATCAACTTCTATTGTCTTTGTTATTGTCATTATACCGTTGTTTGGCTAAATTCCGTACTACCCGGGTTCCCGATCCTAACACTAATGGTGGTAGTTTACTTTTACCCTGTTATTTTTCGTTTTATCTTCAAAACACTTGATTTAAAGAACATCGTTCTGTTGTCATCTGTTTTGGTACCGTGGCTATTGCTACGAAAGACTTAGCAACATCACTAAGAGAATGCCATTAATTATTGTACTAATTTGGGGGTGCAGATTAGGAGAAAGAAACATGTGTTAGTCAGTGGAGAAGAGGACATGTGGGTATGATTTTTCTTTTGGCAAATGAAGACGTGTTGGGGAAGATGACCAAGAGTTGGGTAGGGTTCATGTTTTTCCTTAACTTTTTTCAAAAGTTTTTTTTATTAGTTTATTCAAGTTAAATCCATATGTCCCTTTTTTATTCGTCACTCCGGCGAGTGAATCACAGGTATCTTTTATGTTTGGCTGCTTATGAATTTTGTGTTTAAATGACACATTTGAGATATGATTGGAGTGTTTAAATGGAACTGACTTAAGATGAAGTGTCTAAATGAAAAGTGAAAACAACTTTAAGGGTCTGTCGATGTATTCTGCCTTTTATATTAATTGTTGAACTCCATGCGAACAGTGGCGGAGCAAGAATTTTCACCAAGGAGTGTCAAAATATTAAAAAATAGATACATTGAAAAGTTTAGGGAATTCAACGTATAATAAATATACATAAAACAGAAAAATTTATCTAGTAATACAATGTAATTTTTCGGTGAAGGGGTGTCGATTGACACTCGTTGGTTGAATGTGGCTCCGCCACTGCATGGGAACATAAATCGTCTATGTGAACTGTGAGAAGGCACGAGAGAAAATATGTTATTGATATTGGATGATAAATACAATACAAGAGG